>CAAE01014723.1:0-22500 GCA_000180735.1 Tetraodon nigroviridis
CTCAACTCTGGTGAGCCCACCGGACAGCACCCAGTGCCTAACGCCCCTGAGCACATGAGCTTTAGCCAGCAAGTTCGATGAACTGCACCGTTTTCAGTAACATTTGTACAGGTGTGGGTCGTTCTGCCGCCCTTGTGGCCCCAACAACGCTGTGTTTATGTGGAGTACTTGAACATGGCGGCGTTTGTGATTGTCTTGATCCGATCAAATCAAACACTTTTGGGATTTTGAGGGTGGTGCCACCTGGGAATATTGGAGTGAGTGAAAACGTGTTCCCCTGTTGACTTTAGAACCAGGTTGATCGGATCAACTCATAATTTGGTTGTGCACCTGCAGCTGAAGATCACCGGAATAACTCTGATCATTTGTGACGCACGCAGCCTCGAAGCCGTCCTCTAACGCCATCATCTCGCCTCCCCAGTCAAAGACCTGCCGTTGCCCAGGTTTGTGGTGGGGAAGAATGAGGCGGAGGCCAGACACGCAGCGCTGTACCCAGACACAGACGCCCAGGGGCTGTACCCGTCCTCCGGCCCCGCCGTCATCCCCAGACCGCCGGGCCGGGGCTTCCAGAACAAGAAGGGCCCGGCGTCATCCACGGCGCTCCCCGTCCACGAGGTCATCCAGCCCCTCGCAGCCAGCATAGAGCCCCAGGTAGTCGGCCGAATCCTTTCCGCTCGTTCGGTGAACGCTTTGGTTAGCGGATATTAGCTCGGCGGTTACTGGCCTCAGTCAAATGTTTTTGTGTCCATCGCCAGGCCGAACCCACATCCCCGGTGGTCTCCCCTCACCAGTCCCCCCCCACGTCCCCTCACTCGTGGCGGAAGCACAAGCGGCAGCACAGCGGGGGGAACGCAGACAGGCAGCCGGTGGTGGCAGCCGGCGGAGCGACGTGGACGCAGTTCAGAGAGCCACAGACAGGTACCCTCGCGGTCAGGAGTGCCATCTCCGGTTCGAAGATTTAGGTGGCGTTCACAAAAGGTCATGTGATCCGTTGCGTTCTTCCCAGTTGCGTTAAGGCAGACTCCTCTGTCGGGTTTGCAGGTGTGGTTCCCGGCGAGGGAATGTGGTCGTCCCACTCGCCTCCTCTGAACCAGGAGAGCTGGGTAAGCTTCACTGCGGACACCCCGCCCTCCAGCACGCTCCCGGCTGTGCATCCCTCATCGGCGCAGGTAGGCCGGCGGCAGGCGATCGTACGCCACCTGGCGTTTGACGCGCGAGCGAATGAGACGTGAATCGCTGTTCACAGGAAAACACCACGGTACGGACCGTGGCCTCGGCGGCCACCACCAACGAGATCCAGCGTCAGTCCAGCGGCTACGACGATCCCTGGAAGATCACGGACGAACAGAGGCAGTATTATATCAACCAGTTCAAAACGATCCAGCCAGACCTAAACGGCTTCATACCTGGTGAGGGGACTGTCTCCCACACACACGCACACACACACACACACACACACACACAGGAAGGGTTGTCATTGGAAACGCTATCATCTGCCATTTCTCTGCTCTCCAGGCTCGGCCGCAAAAGAGTTCTTCACCAAATCCAAACTCCCCATTTTAGAGCTGTCCCACATTTGGTGAGCCACCGCTCCTCGTGTTTCTGCGCGGCTACAGAGGTTGTGTTTCTGCCACCTTTATCCGCCTGTCTGACTGTTAGCAACTTCCTCAAATAGATGTTTGTTCTCTAGCTGGTTTTTTTTGTTTGTTTGTTTGCATACTTAACTGAATTTGGTAACCATGACTTGCGGAGTCGTTTGACTGACAGGTGGGAGATAAAGACGGGCTAACACGTAGCCGATCCCCACCGTGAGCGGCTTCCTGCTTCTGCTCACGCTCACCGCGGCCTTGTGTACTTCCAGGGAGCTGTCGGACTTCGATAAGGACGGAGCGCTGACTCTGGATGAGTTCTGCGCCGCCTTCCATCTGGTTGTGGCCAGGAAGAACGGCTACGACCTCCCCGAGAAGCTGCCCGAGAGCTTGATGCCAAAGTTAATTGACCTGGATGACTCAGCAGGTACTGAAAAGAGCCCGTGGGGCAATAATTAAACAAATAAAGACAAAAAAACTGCACAGAAGGCAGCTTTTAGCTTTAAAGCACCAGACAAAATGGCCTTTGTTCACTTTTTTAGTCCCCCTGGAGGAGAAATACTGGATGTGAAATGCTTGTTTTGGCAGCTGAACTGCCAGTTTGGCTAACCCGCGTCTACATTTGCGTACCCAGACATCCCGGAGCAGGCGCCTGATGTTGGCTACTCGGGCTCGCCGGTGGAGGTCACCCCCAACAAGTCCCCCTCCATGCCCTCGCTCAATCAGGCCTGGCCCGAGATGAACCAGAGCAACGAGGTTTCAGCACACACCTCACACTCGCTCCTCCCCGCCTTTTTTGCCTCCATCTGTTTTCATCCAACGGTTGTATCTCCTGGCTGCTCTGTTCATTTTATGGCCACGTCCTCACCCTCTTGGGTACGCTGTGTAATTCAGCGTCTTGGCTCACTGGTGGGGTTGTGCTGGGAGCTTGTCTGCTGTTTTCATGCCATCACACAGGCGATGTCCCAGCAGGAGGCTCGGGCTGATGATGGAATTGTGTGATGTCACTGCACTGGCCGACTGACATGTTTTTCTTCTCACTGTCTGTCTGTCTCCTGCAGCAGTGGGAGACGTTTAGCGAGCGCTCCTCCAGCTCACAAACTCTGACCCAATTTGACTCTAACATTGCACCAGCTGACCCTGTAAGTCGATCACTTAGTCCGCATGGTTTCACCCGTAATGATAGACATTAACCCTCTCTGGATCTTCCTCTGCACTCTGCCTCTGTCTGCATGATGTGGGAATGATTTGGGTTGGCTCAGCTGCTCTTTCCTACAGTAACAATCACCGTTGCCGACTGGTATTTTAGATCTATATTCCAGGCTTATCCAGTGAAAGGAATGTTTACGTAAGGTTAGGCTTGAACTCTAAATGGCCTCCGTGTCTGTTGCGTACAGGCTGGTTTTTTTTTCTCTCATGTAAGGGCCATAACTGAAGCACCAGTCTGTAAACTGGGGCCGTGACTGAGATGACTGAAAGCATCTGTGGAGGGTTAAACGCCTCTCGTCTTAAACCCTCTCCTCTGCTCTTCATCCCCCTCTCCCTCACCTGCAGGACACAGCCATCGTCCACCCAGTCCCCATTCGGATGACGCCCAGCAAGATTCACATGCAGGAGATGGAACTGAAGAGGACGGGCAGCGGTGAGAGAGCCTTTGACCTCCTGACCTTTGCTATTCCATCCGTCTGTTCCTGTAATGGCAGCATCGCAAACTGTAGAACTGTTTACCAGTTCCACATTTGAGCCCGTGCAGAAGCTTGTAAAACCAATCAGACCACTAACTATGGTACACCTTTGCTAACTCTTCAGATCATAACCATCCTACCAGTCCACTGCTGGCTAAGCCTCCGGAATTGGCCGAAGAAGTGAAATTGCCTCCCTCAATGAAGTTTGTGGCCGCCAACACTGTGGGTGAGTGGCTGTCGTTGTTGTTGTTGCCGGCGGCGGCTCTTCCTCAGCAACCTTTGGGCCTCATCGGAGGGCTGACTGCTGGTTTGTCTCCCATGAAGGTGATGGATACAGCAGCTCCGACTCCTTCACCTCAGACCAGGAGCCGATCGCCAGACAGAGGTCAGTGTGGCTGGCGTGGTTCCGGCCTGCTTGGCGTTCTTCCCCAGCTGACCGCTGGGCCCTCTCTTCCAGGTCTCAGTCAGGTACGTCTCCAGATGCCTTGAAGGTCGTGGCGCCGCCCCCACCGCCACCTCGCCCCCACCCGTCTCATTCCCGCTCCTCGTCCCTGGACATGAACCGCACCTTCGCCGCCTCGTCCACCCCAGGACAGCCGCAGTCTTCTACGACAGCCTACCCACCGGCCGTCCCCCCACGGCCGCTGCCCACTCAGGTCTCATAGCCCCCAAAATGGTGACCGCGTTAGAGAAAGCCTGCCAACGCTTCCCTTCCGTCTCTGCAGACATCCGTACCCCTTGCTGGGCATCGCCCGGAGGCGGAGGGTGCAGCAGCTGCAGCAGCTGCAGCAGGAGGAGGTGCAGGAGCAGGAGCAGGAGCAGGGGCAGGAGGAGCCGTGCTCAGCAGCACCTCCCCCCAGCAGATCCCTCAGCAGCCCAACTTTGCAGACTTTAGTCAGTTTCAGGCCTTTGCTGCCTCTGAACAGCCGTCCAGCCTGCCAGAAGTTGATATCCACAGCGAGTCAGGACAGGTAGGCTGCTGTGTGCGTGGGTGTGTGTGTGTGTGGGTGTGTGTGTATGTGTCTATGTCTATGTCTGACCCTTCCAGCTATTTGATGATAGTAAATATAGCTGTGTATTTTCTTGCCCTGGTCCATTGAAATGCATCATTGTGTGTTTTGGAAGCGCCACCAAAGTGGGTCACAAACTGGTGTTACCATGACGATATTTTTGCGCTTTCCCTGCAGACGGAGAAGTCGGCAGAGGGCGCCGGCCCGCTGAGGAGTGTCAAGAGCGACGGTCAAGCAGACGAGAGAACAGCAACTGTCAACTCTGTAAGTCAGCTCATCAGTAAAGGTCACGGTCGGAGAACCTGGGCTCTCCTTTCAAGAGGGCTTCCCAGGAGGAACCAGCAGAAAGTCTGGCAGCATTCATTTGGTGCTTGTCCCTCAGACGCTAGCGTCCTCTGCACCTTTCTCTTCCCCATCAGGTCAAAGGCTCATCGGGGCCGCTGGCTCCTCCCCCCAAGCCGGTGCGACGAAGGTTGAAATCTGAAGACGAGCTGCGACCTGAAGACGAGCAGCACGGACCTCAGAAGTCAAACATGATAGCGGCGGTCTTGGCCACGCAGCCCTCCATCCCCAGGTACACTGGCTGGGCTTTAGGAGGGGCTCTTTGGAAACAAACTTGTCTGACCTGCTTCTCTTTTGTGCTTCAGGTCAGTAGGAAAGGACAAAAAGGCCATCCAAGCGTCTATCAGACGAAACAAGGAGACAAACACGGTGTTGGCGCGACTCAACAGTGAACTGCAGCAACAGCTGAAGGTAAAAAGAACACTGGAGGGAAAAAAAAGCCCCTTTCTGCGCTCACGCCGGACCCTGTCGTTTTTCAGGACCTGCTAGAAGAGAGGATATCTTTGGAAGTCCAGCTGGAGCAGCTGAGACCTTTCTCTCATCTTTAACCCCTGGCCCAGAGCACAACTCTCCCTCCATCATTCCATGGCTCCCCCCTTTACCCTGAAACCCCCCCTGCTGAAGGGCATCCTGGTAAAACCCAAAGCTCCTGAACCTGGAGGGAGCTGAAAGCTCAATGAAGAGAAGGCAGACTGGAGAGCAGGAGGTGAGGAGGGGCTTCTACAAACTGGCACTTTTTGATGCTCCCAGAGGAGAGGCAGACGGCAGACGGCGACACTGAGAACGACAGACACACCTCCCCAGTGGTGTGTGTCCCCACACAAACTGTTGCTGTCTGTTTGCTCACTGAATTACTGTACAGGTGTCTGTGTGTGTGTGTGTGTGTGTGTGTGTGTGTGTGTGTTTGGTCCACAATCTTTTTGTTCTCTTTTGGATTTCAGGCTCAAACGGCACAAAACTCCCGTTAAAATCAGTCAGGGCCTTGAATGAAACCAGGAGCTAATTAGCATTTTTAGCTTTTTCAGAGGTCCGATTCATCCACAGAGTGTCTTTTTGTTTTTAATGGCGTGTACTTTGACCCGTGTTCCAGTTTTTAGGTCAAACCTGCAGCAAACCAAGTGATTTAACGCCTTCTACGCTGAGCTCATGCTGGGTCGTGTCGGTCACGAGCAGTCCAGGCAGCGGAAAATGCTCGTTAGTAGCAACAGCAGGCTGTTCTTTAACTGGAGTTTGGCCGTGCCCGGGGCTCCGAAGCAGGACACTCAACGTGTGTTTGCGCAAGGCTGATGATGACTGAATCATTTGTCATGAATTCAGCTGACTGCCCCCCCCAGTCTGTGAGTGTGTGAGTGTGTGTGTGTGAGAGTGTGTGAAACCAGTGTTTAGATGGCTCTGACTGAAAGGTGTAACTTAATGCCAAATGCTCGGCGACTCAGCTGTCCCTCTGCACTCTCTGCGCGACGCAGCCTCTTCTTTTGGCCTGCTGGTTTCCAGCAACATTTCAGCTAGCTTTATTTCACGGCTCTCCATCTGCCAGGTTCTCTCCCAGTATTTAAGCGACGCACACGGAGGCTGGGCGTCGCGGCGGCACGTGAAGGTTCCCCCCCCATAGTTTTGCTGCGGGAGGGGGCGTTTATGAAGAACAGTGTTGCTGACTGGAAGCATTTCAGCAAACACACATGAACAGATTAAAGACTGATCATGCAGAATCAATGTGCTAACCTGCTGTTTTCCCGTCAGGCAGTCGGCACCGTTCAAGTATGGCTGATCTGTGCTCGCGGACCAACCATGCGCTGCTGTTTGTACGATGGTCGTAGCAACTGTGCACCTGTGTGTCTCATCTTCCAAAACATCTACTGTATGAGTCATTTTCTGGGTTGCTCATCTGCTCTTTGCCTCTCTGATAGAGGGAAGGGGTTTTTTTGTTTGTTTTTGTTTCAAATCAGGGCACTTTTCACCCAAAGTCTGCAGGTTATGACCCTCGCTGGTTGTAGGCGGAGCTTAAAGCAGACGACAGGCGGAGAGCAGTCAGCAAGGTGGGGAGACCTGAAGGACCTGACAGCACTTTGAACTTTGACCTTGCCCCTATTTTTATGTGGCATCCCCCTGCTTTCTTTTAGCATGATCCGAACTTTTGCTCATATTTAAAAATGCTTTAAGAGGAAAAAGAAAAAAAATCCAACCACTCTTCAAACTGTAACGCTTTTGTGCCAGTACCTGAAAGTCCTCTCTCTTACCATCACTGTAGTAGCTTCTGTCTTCAGAGCGTCCCGTTTGTCTCGTAAAGCCTTAATTCAGCCATGACTGGCGTCCAGGTTTCCACGGTGACTGACTGATCTCCTCCTCGCTGTACCAAGACTCTCTCTCTTTCCCTGCTGTTGTGGATAACGCTGAGCTCTGTCCATACCAGTGTTTATGTGGTTTCCAGACCTGCAACTGGGACCATTTAACAGCCTCTTCAAAACCATTATGTTCTCACAACGGCTCCTGAAAGGCCCCAAAAAACCGTCGACCCCGGCAGACGGAAGCGAACCTTAACCCAGACTTTGATGGGAGTCCCACAGCTGCCCCCAGGTCTGTCTTGTATATTGTATATGATACACATTTTTTTGGACTCATGTGTAAATTTGCATTAATTTGCTGACTAACAGCGAAAGAATATTCTATTTAATTCCTCCTCTCTTGGCTGTGGGATCCTAGATGTTTAACTGCATGGATGTACTGTATCTCTGCAGAGTCAACTAGCAGCTGTGTGATTTTTACACAAAAATAAAAAAAATGCACAAGTTTTAAAGGCTGCTCCTTCTGGCTTTTGTTTTCAATCGGACTCTGTGACTCGGCATGAATTCAGAAACAACTGTGAGCGAAACCATCACCCGTGAGCAGACGTTTATTAATATTGCTGTTTGCTGTACAGTCAAATCCTGAATATTTCAGCACATTCCTGTTTTCCGTCGGACTCCAGCAGATCATCCGTCTTGCTCGGATGCCGGTCGGGGGTCTGTTGAGGGGCGTTTGGGTCGCTGAGCTCACCGACAGAGACCCGGTCATCACCTGCTGTTTCGCGCCTTCGTTCCGATCCCTCTCTAGGTTCTCTTTACGTCTTCCTGTCGTCTACGTAGCTTCTACAGCAGGACAAAGAGCTCTAATGTACAGATGTGCAGCAGCAGGATGTAATCTGGGTTAAATGGGCCGTTTCCAGGGTTTTCCAGGCGTGTTTTAAGGAGGAGGCGGGTCTTTATTTGACAATTCTGCAACGACAAGGAAAATAAGAACTTTAGACTAAAACTTTCGAATTATGACACTTTGAAGCCAGAAAAAAAGAAATATTGAAGAATTAGAATATAGAAAGACAAGGAAGCCATCGGCAGCAGCTTGGACACTCACACAGCGCTCTCTTTGTAGCGGTCCAGGGCGGCCTGGGCCACCACCTCGGAGAACTTGGGATCGCTCCAGGGGATGTCGCCCGACACGGTGAAGTTCATGGGCGCAGAGTCGAACAGCTTGACGGTCACCCTGGTGTCCTGGGGCTGAGCCGTGGGCGTGGCCGGAGCGCCGTCAGGGTCCCTGCAGATCACCTGCAGCAGGGAGGAGCTCACGTGAAAGCCCAGCTTATCTTCAACTCTCCTTTTCCTCCCAGCTCGGTCCCTGAACGCACCGTCTGGACGTTGAAGAGGTCGCCCTTGCTGCCTGTTCGGTTGGCCAGCGAGGACACCCAGCCGAACTGCCTGTTGAGCAGGTCCAGGATGAAGGAGGTGTTGGCCATGCGCTCCTCGAACCTCCTGAGGAGGTCGTCGTAGTGCTGGGTGAAGCGCTGGGCCAGAGCCAGCGCGTCCTCCAGCTCCGCCTTCAGGGGGCCCTCCAGAGGTTTCTTCCCTGAGCAATCTGTGGGTGCAACCAGCACAGTCAGCCTTCCTCTATTATCGCTTCATTCCATTTCCCTTCGCAGCCCAAACGGTTCCAGGGTCAAAGTTCCCCTGTTCCGGTATGAACCATCCCTTCCTCCTGCTGATCAGCTGCATTTGTTTCGTTTTCAGGTGTTGCAGCTGTGTTTGGGTGAACGTATGGAGGTTTATCCTCTGACGTTTGCTCTGGGAGTGAAATCCTCTCACCGATGTGCTGGATTTCTTTGCATTTCTCGCACTCGTTGCGGAACTTGAGGCACCCGGCCGAGTTGCGGCGGATCTCTCTGCAGGTGATCTTGCCGTCTCCGAAGGGTTTGGTGATGACCACGTCCTCGTTGACGCTCCCGTCTGCAACCAGACGCGAACACGGTCTCTTGGGTGAGTTTCTCATTGCGAGAAGGTTAAAAAAACAGAACAACAAGAAAAGTACCCTCGTTAGAATTTGCATCTGTGTCAAGGTCCATCATGGGGTCCATGGAGCCAAAGAAGTTCCTGCCAAAGTTTGGCATCGGGGGGAACAAATCTCTGAAATTGAAGAAAGGTTCCTGGAACAGAGTTTGGATGCTTCTCCTCCAACGAGAGTAAGGTGGTCGTAAGGAGAAGCTGAAGACGGAGGGGCTTAAGTGAGCCCGTTCAGCCACCTGAGGGCCATCCAGAGAACACTTTCACCATTTCTGACCTCAGCATTGACCCCTGACTGCCTGATGGTGAACCTCGGTGATTTTTACCTTCATGCTGTCTGAGAGGATGCTCTCCACACCGTCGGCCATTTCTGCATATTTCTCCTCCAGGTGGGAGAATTCCTTCTTCTGGCGCTGGCCTTCCTGCTCCAGCGTGTCGATCTTCTCCCCGTTGATCCAGATGGAGAAGGGATGAGTGCGGTTCAGCACGTCCTCCAGCTGCAGGCCGCAGGAGAACGTGTCAGCCGTAACGTCTACGCGGGACAGACCGAATTTGGAGGTTCTGACCTGGCGGCCCACCATCCCGGAGCCGCTGCTGCAGGTTCTGGAGTAATATTTAACGCAGGTGGTCCTCAGACAGGGCTTACACTCCTCCCACAGAGCCATCATGGTGTCGTTGCAGACCCTCTCCTCCTCTGCCAGCTTGGCCTCCATTTCCTGAGCCTTGAGCATCGCATCCTGGGATCAAAACATCAGCAGACGTGAGGATAAAAAAGACTTTACGTCTTCTGTAATTTTCTAAAATCAATCATCAAATGTTTCATTGTGGCGCGCTAGCTTTTTACTTCTTTCTCTATTTTGGTCTTCTCCAGGGCGTCCAGGAAAGTCTTCCGATCCACAGAAGATTTCTCCATCACGTTCTTCATCTCCGTCACGCCGTTGACGGCGTTCTCGATCTGTTTGTCCAGGTACTTTTCTCCCTGGCGCGAGATCTCTGCACAGAGGAGCAGTTTCAGCACTGGTAACTGTAAATCTGGCCTTCTTTGGTGTAACAATGGTCCATTTCTTTAAGTATTTGTCCGAGGGCTTGTAAAGGAACTACTTTTGGTGTTGATGCATGATTGGGAGACTGTTTGTGTGCTGGTATGCTGGAAAACTCACCGCTCAGATGCTCCTTGGAGGGATTAATGACACAACCGACTGAGGCCACAAGAAGGCTGATCACAGCCAGAGACCCCTTCTTCTTCTTCGTCATCATCATCATCATAAGCATCCTCGCTGCCTCTCAGACAATGAGGAGAAAAATAAGAAAATCTGCGGAGAAAAAACGACGGAGGCGTTTTATTCCAAATAGCAAAATACTGTTGTAATTCAGAAAGTGGCCGTCAGGGGGAGACATTGCGCCGCAGAGAGACCGCAGACCTACGCAGCAGAAAATCAGCCTGCAAGCTCAGCAGCCTTTGCCCTCTTAGCCCAGCATAATGTAAAAATAAACCCACACGTCAATACTAACAAATGACTCAGGGACACTGCTGTCTGCTCCCATTCGCTTTTCTTCAACCTCACACCAGTACTCCCAGTGACATTCCCTTTATTGTCTGAACAGGCAGAACAACAGGCTCTTTCTCTTTTAACGCCGCTTTTTTTTATATGTACTTGTCAAGCCAACCCTACATCCAGTCTGTCACTGCCGATGTGGATTCTTCTCAATTCACGGCATTAAACTGATAAAAAAGGAAGCAAATAGGAATGTTATGAAAGCAAAATATATGTTATGTAATTTGTTTTGCACATTTTGGAGCATTCCTGCTGAGAAACATCATCTGTTCCCATGGAAACAGGCAACATTCTAGTCAAAGCTTCCCTGTGGAGAAGACTGGCAACGTTGGTTGGTTTAATTGCACTAAACAAAAACCAACTCGGACCAGTGTGGCTCCTTTTTTACTAACTGTTAATGCCTGAGTGGGAACAAACCCCCGTTTCTGCAGTTTTTTGATCTTAACGAGGACGGAGCCTCAAACTGCAGCCGCTGGCAACAATGGGGCCACTTTTTAATGAGGCTAACGATGGGCCATAGTTGCAGCCTGGTAGTTAGTGGTTGGTAAACTGGGAGTGGCTGCTGCCATCTGAACAGGTTTCTTGTTGTTCAGGAAAAAGAGCTGAGAACAAACAGTCAAAAAAATAAAAATTTATCTGGAAAAAAAAAATTGGAGAGAAAGTCAAACAGAGAGGAAGAACCAGGCAGCAGAGGCGCTCCAGGGATCCTGGTTGCACAACTGAAAGAATGCAAACATACCGAGAGTCACCGACGATGACCTTCTGGAAAATTCTGTCTCCCCCACTTTGCCAGCACAATAATGCTGGTTTTTGTTGTATATACACAATTATACCTTTTATAATGACAAACTCTCAATGTAGCTCCTTTGGAAGCTTTATTTTATTTATTTTGTATTTTCAAATTGAAATCACATCACTGTTATTCTTGGTGTTGTACGATTACTGGTGGTGGTCCAGAATCATTGTTTGGATTAAAACGACGTCATTCCTGCGGACAGTGTTGCTCCACAGCTAAAACACTCAGTTGTACAGTTTATTAGGATTTTTATCCAACATGCATCACTTCTTCCCACATTTTTAGCTCTTTTTTTTTAAACTCACATCTGCTGGGTTTTGATATCAAAACAAAACAAAACAAAACAAAAACCCAGATAATCTGATAATCTGGGCTACGTGCCCGTAACTGGGACACTGACCTCAATTCAGGCGTTTGGAGAATTGTGCACCTGAAATATTCACTTGTGTGGCGGTCAAACCCTGTTGTTCTGCAGATTTTAGAGCGTTCAAGTGAGAGTGAAATCCGTCTCATCTGGTTTGTTCTGATCCACAGATGGAGGTGACGCCCATGAGCAAGCACAACCGGCTGAGAACCATCATCATTCCTGCATTAAATGGCCCCAAAATTCAAAGTTGCCAGTGTTGAACATGCGTGCGTGCAGCTGCGTCCCTGTCCGACAGATGCAGCAGCACAGCTGGTGCGCATGGGAGCCTTTCGTCTGAGCAGAGTTTGATAATAAAAGCAAGTGCAGCTCACCTCTGATGGTGTCCTGACTCAGGATCGGTCCGGAGCTGCCTCTGCCTCTCTGCTGCTGCTTTTTATACCAGAGGACAACAGCGGAGGCGCAGACGTGCGATTCACCCACTCAGCGTGCGCTCGTCTCCCAGCTGTCAGCACAGCAGCACGAAGAACGGAAACCACTTCCTGTTGGCCTCTTCAAAATAAAGTAAGGCGCGCAGCCAGTAACACCTTTTAAGCAGATTTTCCCCCAAACTGCTGTAAATGTGGAACTTTACCAAAAAAAAAAAAAAGATCATATTAGCTAAGTTGTGTTTTAATAACTAAAACTAACTAAAATCTCGGGAGCAAACTGCAGCTCAATACTGGACAGACACATTTTGATATCACAACTTCTTTATCTGTCTGGGGGTGGTCGCGCGCGGCCGTGCGCGCGCGCGATTTCCCATAAGCGTGAGTTGGTTTTGGGGAACGGATTTTTTTTGTTAGATTTTCCCAACACAACAGCAGCGTGTGTGTGTGTGTGTCATCTCTGGGCTGGAGGTTCCAGTAACTTATGAGTAAACACACGCGCGCGCGCATGGACGCGCACGCGTTCGTTTTATATAGGAGCGTTGACACCAGGGGGCGCTGGAGCCACGCAGAATATTAGATCACGTCTGAAACGCGCGCATAAGTGATGCTTTTGTGTTATTGTATCAGTTCGAGTCAAACTAAAAATAGTTTTACACTATTTGATTTATTATCATCATTTACTAAAAATATTTTTAACCTTTCGTTTTTTTGATTAAACTTGGGTTTTGCTCCTTTTAGCGCTTCGTTCCTACGGTTTTACAGTCTTGATGGAACCAGTGGGGGCCGTTCACGTTCAACTCCCAGAAGACATTCTCACTATCACATTAAGTTATGTAACAAGAAACAAAAAGTAACACTGACCACAAGCCTGTTAAGGAGTTTAAATGTTGTAGCTAACGGCACGGTTTGTCTAGGGTTGGCTTTTCTCAGGATACCCAGTGTGAATTTCCCAGTTTTCCCACTGTGGTTTGGGTCTTGCAGCTGCTTCCAGTCTCTTCCCGTCAGAAGATCAGGAGTTGCAGCCGTTTCCAGCACACGGCTCTGAATGTTGCTCAGCAAACCATCATTATCACCAGACCTAATTGGGCGATGGACTCCAAACATCCTGGTATCACTTCAAAGGGAATAGTTTTCTTCTGTTCACGTGTGTGTGTGTGTGTGTGTGCGTGTGTGTGTGTGTGTGTGTGTGTGCGTGCCAGTGGATAACTTACTTTGGTGTAATGTGCTAACAAATTTCCTAGTCCAACCCAAGGCTGGAGGCAAAGATGCTTTCTTAATAATGATAATAATAATAATAATAATAATAATAATAATAATAATAATATCTCCAACTTTTGTTCCTTAATCAGGATCAAAAGTCACCTTCCTGCTAAAGACTTTTCTCTTCTCTTTAGCCTGGTCAAAGTGTAAAGGTGCAGGATTTCCATCCATCCATCTTCCATCCATCCATCAGCCATCCATCCATCAGCCATTCATCAGTGATGCTCAGTGAGATGTTTGTGTGGCTTGCAGGAGCAGACAGGAGCCGACGGATGAGAAGGTGAGAAGACTGCACCTGCTGGGAGTGGAACACCCTGGTCAAGGATGGGCACGGTCCCGGGGCCTGAGGTATGTGTGTGTGTGTGTGTGTGTGTGTGTTTCTGGTCTCCCCAGGCCACTACCACAGACGCTAAAGGTGTTTGCTCCACATTTGTTAGCAATTAGCCTCAGCCCCACGACCTGACTTTCAACCACACACACACTCCTTTGCCTTTTTTCTTCCTCTTCCAGTCCCTCCCATATTTTCAGACCCTTTTGTTCCCCTCCCATCCCTCTCTCTTTCTCTCCCTCTCTCCTTGATTCACCCATCTCTCTCTTCCCTCGTCCTCCTTCCCTCTGGTTTCTGCATGAGGGGCCTCAGTCTCCTCCAGCTGCGGGTGGACGAGGATGCTAACGGGACCCAGACAGCTGCGCCGCAGCACTGACAGACGAGAGCGTTCCTCGCCTGCCGGGATGTGTTGACTGACTTCTGAAGGATTTGCCCTTCTGCAGACCTGCGGTTCTTCGACGGTTCCTGGATTTATTTTGACTTTTGACTGAAAAAGCTGGAGACGACTCCGGGGCAACTCTAAAAAGACCGCCGCCTCCCCATCCGTGAACTCAGCAGAAGCATCATGAAAGGTAAAGTCGGGTCTCAGCTCCACCGCAGCCTCCTGCTCTCCCTTCAGCAAAGACATTTTCATGCGATATTAACCAGCAGCCGCAGCTGGACGCGTTGAACGAGTGGTGAACATGCAGACACCTGCGCTGGGCAGAACATGTGCTTCCCATCTGCTGGAAAACTGGGCACTGTGGGTCTGGAGAAAGTGCCAGTGTGTTGATCTTGGATGTGAGATGGTCTGTGTGCGTGTGTGTGTGTGTGTGTAGTGCATATATTAATAAATTAATAATTTAATATTTTATTTTAATTTTTTTTTTTATTTTAAATATTTTTAAATTTTTTATAATTTATTTTATTTTATTAATATTAATTTTTTAATATATATTTTTTTTTAATATATATTATTTTTTTTTTTATTAAATTTTAAAATAATTATTAATAATTATCTAAAAAAATTAATATTTTAAAATTAAAAAATATAAAATTATTTTTAATAATAAACAAAAAATTTTAATAATTACATAATAAATATTAAAAAAAAAAAAAAAAAAAAATTTAAAAAAAAAATATAATTAAATAAAAAAAAAAACCGCCGCCGCCGCGGCGGCGGAGGAAGAAGTCCATGTTGTTGTGGAACTGTCTCCTTGTTTTTATGTGACGTGGGAACATTCAAAGCTGATGGAACAAGCAGTAAAAACAGAAATGTAGATGTTTTCGGGGTGGAACCTGATCAGACTGAGGCTTTTGGCGGGTTGATTTACTAGTAATAACAGACTAAACCAAAAGACGAGTTGAAATCTGTACAAATCTAATCTCAGAGCGGGTTAAACCAAGTCTACTAACTGGTCTGGTGAGATTAGACATGATCAAACATTATTACATCCTCCCGGTTTACACAAGCAGGATGATGATAAACATAATACTTAGGTTTATTCAAGCCAGTTTGCCAGATAATTTGATCACTAACTTTGTTTTGAGTCCTGTGGACGTGGCTGGAACCAAAGAAGCAGCCTTGAACTGGGCGAACATGAACATGAGTAAGTTCTGCTGATGTGGTTTCTGGGGCGGCTGAGCCCGGTTCAGCCCCGCTGGACCAGAACGGACTCTGCTGCCTCACACATTCCTCCTAAGGCTGGAGGGGAAGTCGACACAGCTCAGGAGAGAAGAGAAGAGGAAGAAGGCAGGAGTCTCCGGCAGAGGAAAGGGAGCCATTTTCTGTTCCTGGGAAAAGACGGCACCTTTACAGGGCGGCTGTTCCAGCCATCCTCCGGTTCGCAGCCAAACCGCAACAAGAGGCCGTTCTCCACAACGCTCCGCATTCCAGACGTGTTCCAGGAGTTTAGGGATGTGAGATCACACATTCCGGCCAGCGGACTGACTTGGACATGTCAAACGGAGGTTGGACGCCGGGACGGTCGGGGGCAAACCGATTCCACCTGCTGCAGCTTCAAAACAACCAAACACACTTGCAAATAAAGAACCCGAAGCCAAAAGGTTGTTTTTGAGGCCGCTCCCCAGAACACGGTGATGGTGACACTGAGGTTTTAAACCTCTAAATCTTTATTCATTACTTTACTAATTCCAAATAACTGTATTCGCTAACCTTTTATTTGCTCTGCAGCAATCTTGTCTGCAAGGTTGAGCACGCTAACGTCCACGGTTAGCCGTCTGAATGACCATTATTTACCACTTGAGAGACTCTTGCCGCCTGGTTGAAGCAGGCAGGCGTTACATCACACCTGTCTAGACTGTGTCAACACATTTTCCACGGTCGTTTTCAGGCGCTCATGATGTTTCCATTTTCTGACCGCTCGTGTTTGCTTTAAAGTCCAAACAGTTGCAGCAGCAGCAGCAGCATGGCACCGTGGTAGCGTCTCAACCGGCAACTCTTTCTTTCCTGAGTGGGTGTGTGTGTGTGTGTTTGTACTTGCTTTATGTTACCAAAGTAGTACAAAAGTCCCAAAATACTCATCTACTGTGTCCAAGGGGGCTGTCGGGACAATAACCAGACAGCCCCATTAAAAACACCCCAAACCAGTTTGCTTTCAACTCCAACCTAATGGTTTCACGGGTGTGTGCTGTGTGTGTGTGTGTGTGTACTTGACTTTACAATAACACGCTTGTTACCTGAGCACCACCCAGACTTGTGGATTACAACCTCACACCTTGCTGGTGAAGGGGTCCAGAACAGGTTGTTCCAGGAGGAAAAACATGTACACACACACACACACACAGACAGACACACACACACACACACACACATACTCAGTGCTCCCACAAGAATCAGCACGTAAAATCAACATTCTTTACACAGCAATAAAACAAAAAACCCTTTTCCTGCTGCAGGACAGCAGCTTAACCCCCAAGCAGAGCCAGACTAACCGGCCTGTTCGTGGCTGCAGCAGAAGTTTGTAGAATTTAAGGACCCGGTTCTCAAACTCAGAGCCTCCAGCCGCTGCAACTGGCACTTTTGTCTTCATTTGTTTTTTTTTATTCTCTTTTTATTGACAGACAGCTATGGAGGGTACGAGAACCAGCTGTTTAAAGGTAAGGATGGAGCTGTCGTCCATTCACTTATAAAAAGAATGAAAAAGAACCGACATGTTACACCTTCCTGACCTTGTTTTTCAGAGGAGGATTTCATCAGCGAGGAGGAAACGCCTTCGTTCGGAGGTGAAATCTGCCTTCAGCACCTGGGAACCCTACCTCGCCCTGCTATTTGTAGGTTAACTAGATTTCCTGTGTTTCTGCCTCTCTCCAGGTCGCAGCAGCAGGGGCGGATGCATGAGGTGTCAGCAGAGCCGCTCCCTCCAGCTGGCCGTCAAGGTTCTCTACGGATTCGTCGCTTTCCTCGTCATCACCGTGGCCGTGCTGGTGTCGCTCGGTGAGCTCGCTTCAGCTCAGCTCCACACCGCCAATTTCATTTGCAAACACTAGGTGTTGAGACCCAGCGGGGCTTCTTCACCCGTCAGCGCCCTGCCGGCAAGCATCTCCTGCCGCTAACGGCTCCTCTCTAATCTGTCTAGGTTGGCTGCAGTTCAACGAAGGCTCTTAACCGCATTCTTCTCTTTAGTTCTGCTGCTACGCCGTTAGCAGAGGTCAGCAGAGGATGGTTTATTCTGTTGCTAGGTGACGTGGCTCTGACTTTGTAAACCGTTTCTTCTCTGACATCCATCCCAGCAGCACTCCCCCTCGTGCATCACTGCTCGGGAAGACATAATCAAACTTCAAATCATCTCTGTTAAACATCAAGTGGAATAAATAGTCCGGATAGTTCCTGATCCCTGGACTCCAGCTCATCCGGAACAGCTGTTCTTGTGTTTCGGTCCAACACTTTGTTGCTCACTCGACAGCAGTAGGAGTGGGAATAAGTCACGAGAAAAGACTGTTTGGGGGGAAAAAACTCTGTTTATTCAAATAAAACAGCCTTTATGACTCCCGTCGTTAAGATGATTGTGGTCCCAGGTTTTGCGTGACATCTGCCTGACGCAGGCAGGTGGTTTTCACATTAATGTCACAAATCTTCACCTTTTACAACCTCCGACAGCAGAGAGAGGAAAGTCCTGCAAAAGACTCGCAATCACGCACCAAGAAAAGGGTTTTACTAATTTAATTTTAGTTTTTTAGCAAGAGATTACATTAAAATGCTACATAAACATCCGTATTCTAGCTTAGCTGTGATCATGAATCACAGTTAGGGAGTTAAGTTAGTTGTTCACATAAAAAAGGGAACTTTATTTTTGTTTCAGCGCAGCTGCAGATCTGAAAGAAAACATATTAAACTTTGCTCTAATTCCCAACTGTGCACGCAAACAAGGGAAACCAGTAACCTTTGATATTTGTTCCCTGTGGAACATCTGTTGATGAAAAACATATCCCAGCAAAAAAAAAAAATCTTAAATAACCGATGTGAAGTGAAAAAGCGGGTTACACGGATTGAAAACATGCTGTGTTCTGGAAGTTGATGCGTGCATGCATTTGACGGGCCGAACAGAAGCGTTTGGGGAAAACCTTCATTCTTTAAATGTCAACAGTCATGGTTGCACATGTTCAGCGTCCCCCCGGCAACAGTAGGTGCATATGGAGCCATGTGGAAACAGTCTATCGTGCAAACACAGTCACACCATCACTCCTACTTGCCAAATCACTGCTGGACTCCTGGGAAATATGTCGGGAGCTCTGGGCGACCTGAGCAGCTGGATAAACCATCACTCCTCTGCGCTTTTGCCACCTTTCTTAGCTCATGAAGAGTGTCCATGTTCCAGTGAGGAGGCCTAAGTGACCACAGTCCTTTATCCCTGCTTTTCCTGTTTGTTTTCTCTCCTATGTTAGAGTGGAGGACCGGTTTTGCGGTCGGCTTCATTTCTTTCTCAATGTGCCTCGACTCTTGGAATAAACAGAATGGTCACGTGACTAACACGTTCCGGCTCACTGAAACCCAAAGCTTTGGGAATAACAGCGATGTCGTCCTATTAAGTCTGAACCTTGTCGGCTGTGTCTTCAGTGTTCCGGAAGGTTGAACGGTTGTCCCAGGAAGAGTCCACGTACCACATGAAGATCGCCAGGGTTCAGCATGGCTTAGAAGGTGAAGTATAGCAGCAACAGTCAGCTGAATGATGATTATTTATATTTTTTGTGTTTACTAAGATGAAGATCTGATGTTGTTAGAAATGTGGTGTATTCGAGGAGAAACGGCATCTCTTGACTCCTAGGAGTTGTGCTCATCCTAAAATACATGACCTTAAATTAAGAAAACAACTCCTTATAAAAGCTCTGGTCCATTTTGATGGACTGATTCCTTTTTCCTTTGACTGACTTGGCCTCACAGATCTTAGCTCCACCTCCAATTCCTCGGCCTGCCAGGAAGTGTCTCTGTACAGTGAGGAGATGAGGAAGCTGAAGAGACAGTTTGAAGACATCCAGAGAATGATCATGGGCCTAGAAGCAGGTTCCCACAGTCCTAACCCAGAGTTGATTCTAAGAACATTGGCAGGTCCACATATCGAAGAACTGCTTATAGCTCTGAAGTCCTGATCCCTTTTCAGGTTTTTGATCAGGTCTCCCAGACCCAGAAGAAACTAGAGGACACCAGCAACCATTTGACACGCAACATGAAAAACCACATGGTCTCCATCAAGCTCTTGAATCAGTCGCTTGAAAGGTACCTGGACCAGGTGGGCAGTTGGAACGTGGTGATCGAGGAAATGGTGGAGAAAATGAAGAGCCTGACGGAGGATCGGTTCAGCATCAAAGCTACAGCGGAGCAAATCAACACCACGATGGTGCTCAGGTGAATCACAGCGTGACTAAAACATGGTGGTTAGCAACCGATCCGTAACCGAACCTGTATTTAATTACATCTCTGTGGGGGGACCTTCCATTGGTTTGGTTTTCCCGCAGCACCATGTGGATCGATGCCTTGCAGAGGAAATCCGACGAGGACTCTCTGGTCCTCCAGAAAATGACGGGCGACTGGCAGAACTACAGCCAAACACTGAGCGCCATGAAGGCCAACATCAGCAGCACTGCTCAAAACATGCGCTCGCTCCAAACCAGCCTGGCAGTGGATCAACAGAAGATCGCCATGTCCAACGAGATGTTCTACGACCTGACACAGCAGGTGTGTGGTCGGTGGTTGAACCAGTGAACGAGTGCGATTCCTACCAGATACTGTGGATTTTCTCTGTTCTAGACCAGAGGTTTTCTTTAATAACATTACTTAAAGAGCACGTGTCTTCTCCAGATGATGAACCTGCAGATGCAACTGGACAACATTACGATTTTCATGGATGAACATGAGGAGAACATGCATGACCTGCAGTATCACTCCAGGTAACAGACATGCAGTACCTCCTACACATGCAGCAGGATCATACGGACACACGTGTCCTTCAGGTACTATGAGAACCGGACAGGGGAGCGTTTCTCTGCGCTGGACGGCCGTCTGAACTCCATCGCCATGGAGATTGAAACCATGTCCTCTAGCATCAACGCCACCGTCAACCATGTCCAGAGCATGTTCAAGTACATCAACCTCGAGAGCTCCTCTTGCCAGACTCGCATGGGCAGACACACAGAGGACCTGCAGGTAGTAACCATGGCGATCGACTGAGTAACAGAAGATGTAGCTCCTAAATGGTAACTCATATGTTGAAGGACAAACGCCCACTTTATCAATGCTACTACTCACTGCTAGCTTAAATAGATCTGGAAAGCATTTAAAGCCACTTGTGAGAGCGTGCACGTAAGGAGGCACCTCCACAGCTAAGCTTTTAGCAGGTTCTATTTGTATGGTGTGATACACCGTCCAGGTTTACCCCCACCCGATTGCTCCTTCTTCCTCTTCTTACCTTCTTTTCTCTCCGGCTGCTTGCAGAACCTGAACAACACGGTGCTGCTACTGCTCAACTTGGCGGGCATGCTGAGAGAGCAAAACCTGCTGCTGAACGTGCGGTTGGATATGGACATGAGGAACCTGTCCATGGTGATGGAGGAGATGAAGCTCGTGGACAACCATCATATCCAGCTCATAAAGAATTTCACTATTCTGAAAGGTTGGATGAATCTTGGATAAAAAGGTAAACACTAAATCTGCAAACGGTTGCTTTAACTTCACCTCTTTATCCTTCCCCAACAGGCGCTCCTGGACCACCAGGGCCCAAAGGGGACCGTGGCGAGAGTGGCTCAAGAGGCTTTGTTGGAGTGACAGGCAGCAAAGGTGACCAAGGCCCTATAGGACCCAGAGGTGTTGCTGGACCAAAGGGTTTTGCTGGACCCAAAGGACCACCGGGTGAACTGGGACCTGTTGGCACCAAAGGTTCTGTGGGAATGAAAGGAGCGAAAGGGTCTGCTGGCATTCCAGGACCACGTGGCGAGACAGGACAGAAAGGTGACATTGGTCTTCCAGGTAAAGATGGCATCGAAGGACCTGCAGGCCCCCCAGGAGTCAAAGGTCAGCCAGGTTTACCAGGCAATAGTGGGGCACCAGGACCAAGGGGAAAAGTAGGGTTACAGGGGCAACCAGGACCCCCAGGGCCTCCAGGTTTGCCGTATCCGAATGACCAAGAGAGAACCATAACTCCCACTACTCAATCCACACAACGTTAGAAAGACGGGTGATCTGAAAGGTGGACTAACGTCATTACGGCTGCAGGTGCAGGGCTGATCAAGACAGCCAGTATTTACAGCACAGTGAAGCTGTTCAACCTTACCCGGTACCAGCTTCTCTAGTGGCTTCTTGTCTCTACGTGTTAAAAGAGACAAAATATTTCTGAAAACTTTTTTTCTGACAGGTCTGCAAATGTTCATTATTTGTCAGAGAACCCTAAACAATCCACCCAGGGGCCCAACGCCACAGAATAGGACGGCACCAGACACAGAAATCAACTTACAGGAACTGAATTGCACATGCACGTATCTTTACTTTCCACGTTGAATGTACTAGATTTGAATAAAATATGGAAATCCTTTTGTGCGGATGGTTCTCATTCAGAGCGGGTACTCTGAACACACCGACAGACTGTGTAAAACAACCATTCAGAAACTTAATAAAAGAACATTTTTGCCCTTTTTTCTGTTGTTAGACAAGTACAATAAGGTTCCATTGAAATAGCCCTCTGCTGACATGGTTTATATATATTTGGAGGAGCACAAATGGTGAAAAATGCTATTTTGGGGGAGGAGTGTGTTGTTATAAAATGCGACTGGCTTAAACAGAAACTCCAATAAAGCTTTTTATTAACGTCCCCTTTCTGTCTGCATCTCACTGGACTTTCAGAGCCGTGTGCGATGGTCGCCCTTCGCAGCTGCGGGAGCGGTCATTAATTGAAACCACATGATGACCCCTCCCACGGGATTTTTGAGGTTTTTTTGTTATTGAGTCAAAAGCATTCGACTGTTTGGATTAACCCGCTTGTTTTGTACAGCGTAGGCACATTTGGCCTCCAGCGTATCCATGCTTTGTTTTTGTTTCATTTAGGGCCCTCCAATCCCTCGCTGCTGCACTCATCATCGCTGTGTTGAGCTCAAGATAATTAAAATACAAGGGGGGATTTTTTTTTTTTTTTTAATAAAAATTGCTTTCTAAAATACTGTGTTCGGATTTTAATGACAAGCTTCAATCTGATTCCCTCCTGCAGACCTAAACCGTTCCCACATGTGGAGCCACAAATTCCGGAGGTGCCATTACGCTGGCGAGAACAGAGACTGCAACAAACATTCTTCTGTGAAGGGCCGGTGACACGGATTTTGTCCATTTAACTTTTTCCTATTGTGGAAAAA
>CAAE01014723.1:27500-48703 GCA_000180735.1 Tetraodon nigroviridis
GCATACCTGGATAATCGTGCAGCTATTCATTCACTCCGTGAATTAATTCACAATAGCTGCCTGACTATTAGCTGTTTATCGCCGAAAATTACTTCATGCACAGACTTTAGAGAAATAGGAACAGAGTTGGAACAACAAATATCGAAAACTAACATTTGCAAAATAGCTAAACTATGACGATAGATGTTTTAAAAGTTTCTGCTCTGGTTATTGAACCTTTGTGTGAGGCCTGTGACAGCACAGAGGGGTCAAAGGTCATTAAATCCGCAAATGTTGTGGTTCTCTTTGTCAACTGTGGCAACACAAAGCTGAGATTAATGGGGTTCAGATGATTTCCTCTCCACTGAAGGAAAATAATTCAGTGATACAAATCCCACACATTCTCCGCACACTTCAGCCTCCCTTCGTTCCTGCTGGCTCTGATTAGTCCCTAAGCCACTCAGTTATTATTGCAAGAGAATCTCAGGTCATGAGACTTTAAACACCAGCAAATTCCTGCCCTCTGGACCCCCTGTTTACTCCTGTTCCTTAATGCTGTGAATTACACTGAGTTATCCCAAGCATGAGAAGAATGGCGCTCCAGACTTGGGCTTGTTTGGAGGGAGTGTTGGAAGTTCCTCCGTTTCAAGGCTGCGGCTGGTACATCAGCTCGCCGTGACTGGGAGCAGGCTGGCCAGGACGGGGAAGCTCGCTACGGTTTGATCAACCAGTCTGAGAAGATATTCTGAGAGGAAACGTAAGCCTGCAGGATCAGCGCAGATGTTTGAGGTTCTAAGCGTATGTTTGGTTTTCCTGGTAATGCAGCATGTCACATCTGTGTTGGGATATTTGGGTTTCTGTAGCCACCTGGTCATTTCTACAGGTCATCTGCTGCTTCAAAGTCCCTTTATCCTTGTAACTCTGTGCTTTAATTGCTATTGTTGTGATTTTTGGCTGAAAATGACATTCCGACTGAACTCAGCGACAGTTTTCGATTGGTGCCTGGGCCAAATGCTAAAGACGTACCTGTGCGGAGAAAAGCACCAGGCAAGCAACAGAAACGATCAGGTGGGGGCTCAGTTTGAGTGAAGAACTCTGATCTCATGTTGCTGTCACCCTCACCAGTCTTCAGCATGAGAACACACATGACTTCATCAGCCAAATTAAGAGGAGTCAAGGGATGGCGTTACCCAGGAGAGTTATCAACCCACCACCAGCAGCTGCTGAAAAGCTGACCTCTGCCGTGATGAAATGTGACGAAGCGACCACGATGCTGACGCGAAGGTCACATGGCCCTAGATTAAACTGTGTACATTATTGTTCCGGCCTACGTCTGAAACTCCCAAATAAGCTTTTACACAAGCTTTTGCAAATGTGCTGAAGATGGCAGCTGGTCTTTAAAAAATATGTCATTTCTCAAAAGCTATGCTGATATAAATTTGTAACTGTTATAACTTCATCATACGCTGCAATCGGATGGAACTCCTAATGCCTGGCTCACCTATGATTTGTATTTATGCTGGAAGGCCATGTGTCATGAATACACCTAATTCAAATATTATTTGATGTCAGTGGAGAAGCTTCAGAGAGAGGTCTACTGAATGACATTGCTTGTTTTAACGCAGCAGTTACACGCGCGGTTAGAGAGTGACAGCCCGCCAGAGAAAACTCAAGGAGAACGTTGCAAAATAAGAACTTTTCACTTGGTTTTTTTCCTTTCTGAAGGAAATCTGAACAGCTTCTGTCCAGGTAAGTCATGGTGGCCAAGCCGCCGTCTTCACAGTGAATATAAATCAGCATTTCTGTGGAGATTCGGCACATTCACGACCAACCTGAGTTCCGTTGGGTGTTGGGTTTATGTCAACTCCCAAACATTTCCTACCTCCACAGCCACTTGAGCCATGACATTTTGCATTGTCAGAATTTCACAGATTCAGACTCAGAGCAGAAAGACATATATATGAGTGGCTGCATATACTTATATATATATAAACTTGTCTCGAGGGTGCCAGCTTGCATCATCTGGCATTCGTATAAGAAATCCACAAGCAATGCTCTTCAAACACACGTGAATTCAAAAATCTTAGATTTCTAAATAAATAGCTGGAATATTTGTCCACCCGGAGTTGTGGATTCCTCTCCCCACCACTTGGTTGAATAAAACAGGAAAAAGAATCCTTTCCAAAGTCATAATTGCAGAGGTGATTCTGGGCTGTGCTGAGCAAGCAGCTGCTCGGAATAAACAAGCAGCAGGAAAGGACCCAAATACCCCAAAATAGGATGAATTATAAAAATCAGAGTGTGGACATTCCTTGGACAAAAAAGGCAACAGTAAAAAAGTTAGGTTATAGAGAAACGTAGTAAAGCACAGCAGGAAGACAGAGAAGCGTCTTCAAAGGAGGCCTCACCTTCGTTTATTCGGTCTCAAATTAGTGTTATCTTGTGTAGCCAGACGACGAGGTACGTGGGGAGGGGGTGTGTGTGTCGCCACCGACACAATGCTGCTCTTTGTTTGTGCTGCACGACCAGCTGTGGTACCACACTCCCTCTCACACACTCGCCACCGCCTGTGGACGCAGGGCGGAAGGCTTGTCCTGCGTCCCCATAGTTTTCATCTCATCGATACAAAAATCAGCTGTCCATCACAACCTTCCACGCTAATATTTCTGCCTGGGTTCCAGGTGAAGCGGCGTCCTTGATCAAGCCGCGAGACCCCACGTCCATCCCCCGTGGGCCCGGGAGGAGCGGCAGGTTGGAGGATGGCGTCACACTGAGCATCTGTTCGGCTGTTATATAATGTTTAACGAGGCTGCGGCGGTGCATCTGGCCTCTGACAGAGCAGCGCTGTGCTGAGGTTGGAGGGCCACCGCTGGCCCGTCTACCTTCTTCTCTGTTTTCTATTTGGTGCTCAGACCCGACTGATGTGGTTCCAGTTCAGTGATGTTGACATAATATTGAAGATTCATCAGGCAATTTGAGCAGAGCTCTGCCCTGAGACCGGCACGGACCCGAACCAGCAGCAGTAATCCTGCTTCTACACTTGATGACAAACCAAATCAGCTGGAAAGACTTTTAACATTCTCCACTGTAAAATGATAGCATCTACCTGCTGTCTGTCTTTTTTTTGGTTAGAACTCATATCAACGGCCTAAGCACTACTGCCTATTGATAACATAATGAACTAATAAAGCCCAAAATCATTGTTTTATGTGTTGGGTATCTTTATACAAATTTTCTCAAAGAAGAAGCTCCTGCTCTCTATTTAGTCTGGCCAGAAAGCAGAGTCAGTGGAAGCGGAGGCGAGGTGGGTAGAATAGGTAATACAGGGTAGAAATGAGGAAAAATCAATGAAAATATTGTCTTAATATGAGATTATATTTGATCATTTTATATCTTTTTTTAAACTGTCACAGGTATGTTTGCAGCAACTGACTAAAGTATGTTCTTTTACAATAGCAAGCTCATATAACGATACGAGATCACCATTCTGTATAAATCCAGGTGATTTAAATCTACTAATGATCAGCTTCCTCTTGTGTAATAAAAAAAAACCCCAGAACGCTTAATAGCAGGGTGGAATTTTTTTTATAACCGAGCACAAAGAATCCTGACAAAGGAACAAAACAACCAACTAATAGTACACACCTGAAAACCTTTAACATTTTGCCTCGACTGCTGCAAAATACTGAGACTTCTCTAACCCTACAGCTGCGGTGTGTTCGTGTGCTTGTTAAAGCGATCACAGAAATGAAAATAAACCTGCAGAACACATCAAGTGACAGAAAACGCTAACAGCGTTAGGAAACTAAAGAGCATACTCTAAACAGTCTGTAAAAAGTGCAGTGTGTTCATGTACACGTTACTTTTTCTGGTCATCCCAGAAGCCTGTTTACCACGGAGCCATAATCTGTAGAATAATGCTTAAAAAAAAGCTTTGGAAAAGCAGGTTTAGCATCCAGCAAAGAGCCATCAAAGACCTCTTTCTCCAATAATCTCCGTCCCCCGTCTTCACACTTCCAGAAAACACACTTCTCAGTGTGTCAACGTGACATCTGTTCTCAGTTCCTGAGAATCTGGAGGTGGTGAGCACACAGGACGGAGAAACGCAGGAAAACAAATGTGTCAGAGCCAAACACCAGCCTCCTCACGAGGAATGATCGAGCGGACAAATCCCAAACACGATCAGGTATTTTTCCTTACAGCAATATGTCAAGAGTGCGCATGAAGGATCTCCTTTTATCACACTCGATGAGATAAAAATAAAGATTTGTTAAAATTAACGCATACTTTTTCTAATTAGAAAGAGAAATCGGGAAAATGTAAAATATACTTGTGCAGTAAATACAGGTATCAAGCACCACAAGCAATTTGACAGTTTTTATTTTACACTTCAGCACCTGTAATTTGTGTATTTATTTTCCCTTTTTTGGTTTGATCAAAGCAGAAAAAAATCTTACAAAACCAATAAAAAATGTAAGAAGCAAGAAGTCCCAAACCCCTAAATATCAACTCTGTAGCAGGAAAATCTTTCCATGAGGCAGCAGATCCTTGAGGAAACAGCCGCAGCTCCTCTTCGGTGAGGTAGGTTTTGAGGGAACAGAAGCCAGCCTTCAGGCTGCCTCTCGGAGGCCTCTGGATGGCCTGATGGCTGCCTTGGCCCACTGCTCTCTTTTCCTGGTTCCCAAATATAAAAGTCAACACATTTGGAAGGAGAGGGCTGTGGTGGGGGTCCTGCAGAGACAGGCCAGCGGTTGTCGCTGGGCAGAGGTCCGCTGGCCGGGCGGTTGCGGGGTTTGAGCTCACTGAGGGCGCTTCTGTGGAGGGGAGAGGGTGGGAGGCACGGATGTTGTAATCACTGCACTCCTTCATCTCCTAGGATGAGACACACCCTGGCAGACCTTCACGCCGACCCACTACCTTGGCCCACATTTAAAACTATCAAACAAGAGCTGCAGGAACAAATATTCACTGGTTCTCGCTGAGGACCTGGGGACTGTTTAAAGGAAGTGGTCACAAGCATGGCACAAGTGCGTGCACAACTCTGCTGAGTTTAAACGGAAATCTAAAATGCCTCTTTCACAAATATGCATGTACACATCCATGATCAGGTTCATCCACGTAACCTTTATATCCTCCAACACTAAGTCCAAAGACGCCACGTTAAATTAATGTTAGGTTGGAGTCTGATGAAGATTCATCTGAGTGTGTTCGGGGGCTGTGTGTGAGAAGATGATGTGCGACGCCCACACTTTATCAGCACACTTGTGTGGGGAAATCGAGATGTGCTTTCTCCCACACACCACTTGATTCTAAGATTTGACAGCAAACTTTCCAGGGGCAGATGTTAAGTGTAGACAGAGGATGCAGCCACCTGCAGAGACAGAGTTTAACAGAACAAAGGTCTCGGGGTACCCATTACTGCGTCCAGTCTCGCTGTGAATCGTTTGCAAATTTCAGCGTGGAAAATCTCCCATTAAAGAAATCCCACAGATTCTGAGTTGACTGTTTTGTGTTAAGGCAACGATCCAGCGGCACACATGCAGAAAGGCTATGGCCACCTCAGTGACATCGCTGCATGTATATGCATATTCCCAGTCCCCCCCTACTGACCAGCAAACGCTACATACAATATATTGTTAGTATTTGCTTATGTGGCCAGAAGATGCGTGCAGCTGTGCACACGTTCACCTCTCGTGCCACATCTGGCCTTACCCTCTGTTGATGTAGACCCGACCAGGCTGTTGTGCAAACTGTTGTCTCACGCAAGTATTCTAATCTTTACACACAAAGCATGGCCTCATGTCTACAGGCACTTTGGACTCACTGGTGGGCAGCAAAAATAAATCACCTCAGACAGCGTTGCTCAGCAGGCCTCATGCGCAGCGTTAAAGGATTTCTACGCGCTGGCGCCGGAAAACGGAGCCTTTTATAAACCTCGAGGGCTCACGGTTAGTAAACGCTGTGGACACACTGGCCTGTTTTCAAGACAAGTACATTTAGTGCCGCTTCTTGATAATATTTCGTATAGTTTTCTCAAGTGTGTGTTGCAGGTTGCCAAGTGTTACAAAAATGAACGAATGCACGAATCGAGTGTTAGTAACTGTCAAAACGCCGGATAGGAAATAACCCTCCAGCTGCCTGTGACCAGCAGACTGACAGGAGATGTAAAACACATATCAAATGTGTATTTCAGTTTTTTTTATTTTTATTTTTGTTATTTTTATTGGAATTTGGGCAACTTTTCCAACTTTTTCTCTATCAACGGACCAGTGCGACCGTGAGAACGACGCGTGCTTCCGTCGTCTGTGAGGAAGGGGCTCGCTGAGTGCCAGATTGCTCCGCAGATGGTCTTGAAAACAGCTTAGTTGTGGGTAATACTTGATGCAACAAAGTCCGAGCGGCTGGAATCCGAGTACCGGTACTGTTTCCTGAAATCGAGCCACAGGCTTTGATAAAACGACAGATATTTGGATGTTTGTGGCCTCTTGTTTTTACCACGATGTTTGATGGAGGAGAAAAGCAAATGAGCCTCCAGGTGATTGTGGCTTTGCTGATACGCAGGAACAGTTTGTGAACATTATTATTTTTGGAAAAAAGAACCATTACTCCCACACTCTGTTAAAATAATTGACAATAATTTTATTTTTTCTAATTCTAAAAAAAGGAACTTCTTCATTTATCTTCGGTTTTTGGACATATGCTGGGCATAAATTCCTTATCCAGCCTACACTCATCTCAAGTCTGTGGGTGAAGAATGTGACACACGTTGCTGCTGGAGGCTTTTAAAGGTTCTCTGTCGCCTCTTGCTGTAAAAACAACAGCAGTTGGAGGGAGGAAAGAGATAAAACGAGACCGACTGGGACTGAAAATCAAAGGAGAAAAAGGGCGGTGGACAGCACAATATCAGCCTGTTCCCCGTCTATCTGGACCCGCCAGCGGACGGCGGAGGTCTGGCATTCAAGGCCAGACATCAGACAGGGCATGAAGACCCAGACACACAAAGACCTCTGTCCCACTACACACCAGCAAGTCTGTGCCACAAACACACATTTTTCACACACTGATTAAAAACCAAGATTGTCTTGGTCTTTTTTTTAAAAAAAATCTATGGATAATCTGAAGATCAGCACAGGGACGAAATCCATCTTTTCAATGTTTTTCAAGGGATCTATCTCAGAGCACAGATGCTAAAGAAATACCCTAAAACCAAGGAAATATTAAGCCCTTTGTCCTCCAGAGTGCAAGAACACAGGAAGTTATGTGTCTGCAGAGACCAAAATAAACCTGAACCATCTCTGTCTGGATTCTTAAACGTGCATTCCGCAGCAGGACTCACCTCATTGGGTGACAAATCTGGCACATGCTGTTTCCAGCGCAACTCCTCCTGGATGTAGTTGGCAGCGATGGTGAGGAACTCTTTTTTCATCAACATGCTGCAACATGTTAATAAGTTTGCCACCCTCAGGAGGCAACGCAGCAGTCAGGTGAAACACATCTGACTGATTCATGAAGAGCGCAACCCTCCTGAGGCTCCGCTTATTTTCCTCAGCTGCTGTTAGTGAGCCAATCTAAACCACAAACAGTGACAAGCCCTGGATGGGTTTGCAAATATGAAATCAATGGAAAGAAAAACAGGGCGGACTCTGCCTTGGCCATCAAAAGTCCTAAAGATGCAAATGCCATAAAAATCAGGTCTTAAAAACTGATTTTGGTGTCTCACAATGATGCAGTTGTTCCTTTTAATGTTAGTTTTGTATGCTTTTCAGGTATTTGTTTTCTAAAATTCTTCCACACAAAGGTCTTAGCATGTCTTATCTTCAAAGATATTTTAAGAAAACCCCACGACATTGAGCATGTCAGTAAGATAATGCTCAGAAGGATAAAATCAATGTAATATGAGTTTTCCTGTCTTTCAAAAAGCTGAGCCAAAATCCAGATCTGCCTCCGAGTGTTTACCCTGATTCCAAAATGGATCAATCAAATCCCAGCATTCCAGGAGGAGCCTTTTCAAGTGGGCTCAGGAGGAATCACTGGCTGGTCCCTGGAAGAGGGGGGCCAGCACTCAGGAATGTCCTGAAACAACCCATCTGATGGATCTAGTGATAGAAAGGGACGAAATGATAAAACACACAAATCTGAGGTCTGTATAAAACTTTATGTAAAAAGACGTCAGTGTCGTGGTCACAGCAGTCATCACACAAGAAAGCTGGAAGGAGGAGAAAGGCTGGCACAGATCCAAAGTGGACCACGGAGGAGGGGGCAACTAGCGGCTTGTGACAAAAACACTGACACCTCTCTGAGCCGTTTTATGGAAATGACTTCTGCAATGATGAATCCTTTTTCCATTTCTATTTTTGATCCTCAGCCCCCTCTTTATGTACCATGTGAAATCCAGTAACACCCTCTCTGGGGCTGCCAAAGCAAATGTGCAATAAGAGGCTGGAGCAGGTAAAAGCAATTAGAGGCACTTCCTTCTAATTAAGCTCAGGAAAACACGCTAGGAAAAGGGTGGATTAGCTCAAGGTAAAAAGCCATTTTTTCTGAGAGTTCAGAGTGCGACGGTCCTGACACGGACATTTAGAGGCCCAGGGAAGAATCATTCCTTGGAGAACGATGAAGCACTTTGCTTCATAAGCTGAGGGGCTCGGAAAGTGCTGAACTCACACTCACAAAAGCACCATTCTGTGGCTGAGGAGGAACACCAACACCCAAGGAAAGTATGATACCGAAAGCACAGGTAAACACTTCCCAGGAAAGTCAGTTAACGATTGCGTGTCAGATGCCGGCTCTTCCTCCCCTCTCCTCTTCATCACCAAAGCCCCGATTCAAACCTGACCTACAGAAGATTTGAGTTTGGGGCGTCTCGGGGCGCCGGTTTATTTTCCCTCTGTGCAAAAACATTCATGGTGAGGGCAGACGAAAGATTGGGAATGAGCCGGAATTACAGGAATTGCCTGTAGGAAGGAAAGAAACAAAAAAGGGAGAGAGAGAGAGAGAGAGAGAGAGAGAGAGAGAGAGAGAGAGAGAGAGAGAGAGAGAGAGAGAGAGAGAGAGAGAGCTTTAGGGGTATGTATGTGCTGGGTGGGTAAGCCAGCGTTAAAAAGACCTGAAACGCTCCCTTTCCAAACAGAAAGGCCAGTGTTTGACAGGAAGAGCAACAGGGGCCCTCCTCATTCAGGAGCGCTGCTTCATAAATTGGTAAACCTAGAAGACCCTTCACTCCCCTCCACCAACCCACCGCACTTTTAATGATGAAGCGGGCAGAGGGCAAACGTGATGCACACAGACATTTCTTTATGAGGCCGATACACACCTGCACAGGAGACGCACGGGCCGGCGGTGAACCTGCACTATGTCGGCGCAGGGGCAGCATGCTGCGCAGGATGGTCGGCTCAGGGTCCTGCACACTGGAGGAACACAATGTGGGAGCTCACACGCTGGATTATTTATCAGATCTTACACTCTTGTATGTTCTCAGGCACAGCAGAGGGGTTTTCCTGTTTCTGGAGCTCCATATTCTTCCTGTAGCCGAGGCTACTTCCTTTAATTGCGTCTCTTCAGCCCTTTAGTGACATCTGTCATATGTCCATCCCTCTGTCGAAACAATTTTCTTTGGGATTTTCTTTTAATGTCATTTTTGTATTTGTCTTCTCTACAAATACTGATTGATTTACAACTTTCTCTCTCTGGCCTGAAGCTAGATACTCTTCCATTTTTCTTTCTCTCTTTAAATGTTTACTTTTATATGACACGAAGAATGTGAAGCTCTACCTTTGAGACGTACTGCTGGTAGTTGGCTTTAATTCTCCGGAAGCTATTTTACTTTAAACACTACTCAAATGGTGGAAACAAACGCTCCTCTGTATTCATATATTCCTCTGTTCTAATACTGGAAATTTGAATTTTGGAAATGCAGGATTACTTGTTTAAATCCTTCAGTTTTAGAGCATCTTTTACCAATTTTCCTGAAAAAGAAAACCACAAGATTCGATAGCTTCATGTGAATTGGCTCTGAATTTGAAAAGTTAATAATTATTTTGAACGGAATACACTGATTTCACATTGGCAATAAAAAAGGTCATCACAAGAGGCAGAAAGTCAGTTTAAAATGAAACAGACTCATCAAAATGTGGGCAGAAGCTCAGCCAGTGAAGATAGGAAAAAACACACATAAAAGTGTTGTGATGATACGAGGAGGAGACGGCGGGACACTGTGATGAATGGAAGTGTTTGTTCCAGCAGATTTGTTTACTGGCCCGTCATACGGAGCCCTGAAACACTGAGAAGGCCTGTGAGAATGCTCACTGGAAACAGATCCAACCTCACAAATCCAAGTGGAAATTTCAGTTTGTGCTTTCTTTCCCAGTCATGATCCAACACCCAGGAAGACCTCCCATCTGTGAAACCCTTCTGGTGTTGGATCTGGTTCTGGGAAGGGAGAGGTGGACCTTACAGAAGGGGGATTCAGTCCCCAGATAAAGTAGGTTTAGACTGGCTGCATGGACAAAAATGCACCTCTGGCAGTGCTGCAGGAACCGCTGCCGGAGCTCGGGAACCTGCGCTGGCTGCGGCCTAAAACCTGCGCTCTCGCTGTACCTGGAGACAGAAACAAGGCTGCTGTAAAAGCGCACGCTCCCCCTCTCAGCTGGAAAGACACTTCATGTTGAGCTTTCACTGGCAGCACGCGACTGCAACGGAAGCACGTTAATGTAAACATACCCCCCGTCTGCATTTATCATTTGAATTTTGGCTTTTCTTTGGCATTTTCCTCCCAGACTGCAACACGTGTCCTGGACGATTGATAAAAATGGGCCGGATTCTGGGCTTGGCACGAACCTTTGTGTGCATCAGCGCTCAGGCTGAGAGGCTTCTGGTTACATCCGCTGACTAGTAACTGAGTGTGGAAACACATTCTGTCCCTGTGAGGACATATAGATGTTTTTATCTTATTGGTCATGTGAACTCCCCCTCCAGAGGCCGAGGTCTTTGTCGTTATGGCACAAGCCTCATTCAGACACTAGCGGGTCTGTCCTCTGCAGGTAAATTACTTCCCACTTCCTGTCTGCAACCAATGGAAAGTATTTTACCAACCTGCTGCAACTGTTTAAAATAAACATCTATTTCCAGCCAAGGCTGCAAAATGGCTCTTCACATCTCACAGTGATCGTTTGTGCTTATCAACAGGATGCAAACACAACCGCGGCTGACATGTAGGAAATTCCACTTGAAGTGGTTTGGAGCGATTAAAGTGTGTGTGTGCTGACTGAACTGGTGAGCAAAGACATTCCACCACTCTGAAACTGTAGGTCTTTTTTTTTTTTTTTTTTAAATAGGACTCTTTAAGGAAGAGCCCTGTAAACACCCATTATAAATCAGTTAAACCAATCAACTCAAATTAACCAATTATTACAAATGCTTTGATCTTTGATTTTTGTGATAATTTACATTGTTGTGCTAGAGGAATTTTCTGCTTAGATACCTTTTTAGGAACAGTAGGATGAGAAGTGGGGCTCTTGAAGTGAAAGGTCCCCCCCACCCCATCATTCCCCTCCCAAGTTCTTTAAATTGAAACCTGCTGCATGTTCAAAGGCAGGGATAGAACGTCCTGCCAAGGTGGATCCTCAGGAAAGGCCTGACTTTACCATGAAAAGAGAGAAGTGGGGAGAGCAAGTGTCATCACCACCGGCTCATCGTTGTTGGATCAGTGTGCAGACAATAAAATAAAAAAAAAAATGGAGGAGGAGGACAGACGGTGCCAGGCATCTGACAGAAATGTGTTCCTCTCACGTGCAGCTTTTAAAGCATAAAGAGCCTCGTTTCTCGTAAAAATAGTTCCCAAAGGCGTGAAAACATAAATGCTGTGGGTTAAGCTCTGTAAAATGGGATCAGAGAGATGAGGGGGCAGGTTTGCCATCTGCAGATCGTCCTTCTGTGATGTACAATAGCAACTTTTTCAAGTAGACACAAACTGCTCTGAAGTCATCTCTTCGCAACATTCACTTCTTGACTTTAAATGATTTCTGTTTTCTCCATTTGCCTTAGTTAAATGTTCAAAAGAAAACAATATTTCCAAGCGATCCCCCTCTCCTCTGGATGTTTTGCAGCATTGGTTTGTCCTTTGACCTCTACAAACTTTCCAGGATCTTCTGCAGAAAAGCAGCATGATGCTAATGCCACATGCTGGGGATGTAAGTGTGTCCTGTTATCACAGTGGTTTTCTGTTGTGGTGTCAATACTTTGTCATTAAGCTCTGCTGATTGAATCAGACAGTAGATTTCCTTTCTGGCCAGAAGCATCAAGAACACCCTCCTGTCAGTGCTCTGTTTTATTTCCTGATTTTAACAGCAATGAGGGATCTGCTACAGCAAAGGTCGTTCTGGGAGGATTCTCAAAGGCTTGACTTCTAATAAAAAGAAAAGAAATATAGCACGGGGATTACTTGGTTGCTGGAATTATTAAGCTGTATAAAATGACCTCCCGGCAGTCATGGATAAGGCTTGTGATGGCTGCAGGAAGGGTGCAAATAATCTACTTCTAACAGTAAGTGCACGCACAGGAGAACCCTGCAGTCATGTGACCTCCAGCATTTTCTTTCACTGAGCAAATACAGACCAGAATATTCTACCTTTTCTTCGCTGCATGCTCTTGTCAATGACTTTAAACGTCTGAAAAAGAGAAAATTATTTTGGTTAAAACACAATTTTAAAGTTCTGTTTAATTTAACTTTTTTCCCCCTCCAATTTTATTGAATTGTTATTAAAGTAAATGAGTATAAATGGGTAAATGAATTTCATCTGGACTAATAATAGGACATTATCTCCCATCGAAAGTCATAAAAGAAAAACGTCTTTTTTCGGACCTTCGTTTACTGCACAGACACTTAAAGTGTCAAACTTCCTCCTCTGGGTAGAGATCAACAACCTGGAGAGTCTTTTTTGGCCACTGGCTCTTCCCATATAAGGCCAGCAGCGGCTGCAGAGAAACAAGGGCGGTTTCAGCGTCGGCACACACGGACGGACAAACGGATCGCTGAAAGGATGACAGCAGCCGTGTCACAGGAGGCTGAGAGGATGCATAAAAACACAGCCTCAGTGTGTGTGTGTGTGTGTGTGTGTGTGTGAGAGGTTCTTTTAGTCATGTTATAATATGTATGAAAGGGTTAGTCTGGCAGACAGGCTTGCAGTACTTGAGAATACATTCATTGTGAGCGGGTGGCAGAGGGGAGGTCTGTGTACTGTATAACAACGTACCAAAATGAAGGATGGTGAAATGATTAGTAAAAGAAGGGATAAGTTATTGGGTCGATCGGGCTGGAAAAAATCCCAGCTCCACTGCAGCTTTCATAAGGCCAAAAAGATTCTATCCTGAGCTCAGGCGTTCAATCACCCAACACACCTGTCCATAAAACGTCCACCTTCTTGAAAATGTGGCATTCGTGTCAGAACTATGCAATCCCGCTCCTCTATCATCAGTATGCCAGGAATGCTCTCGAGAGGTGACTGCAAGACTGACCGGCCTAAACCAGATCCACAAAGCCAGCATTGTCCGCCCTGGCTGTGATCCTAATGACGGACGGCTACACTGACCACGCAGTTGCAGAACAGACCGTGTCTGTTTGGAAGCAAGGGTGCTTCAGGTTGGGATCCCAATTATTATTAATTACCACATCAGTGCTGCTCACAGATGTACACAATTATTACACAAAACTGGCAATCTCTATGCACCGTCAGGAAGTACGCGTCACGCTGAGTCACAACAAACGCCACCTATCAGCCAGAGCCTCCTAGCACACATCCTGTCATCTATCAGCTTGTGCATCGGGGAACATGAACATGTTGTCCTGTTTCCTATTTCAAAATAAAGCATCATGACATGTTTTTAAAGGTCAACAAAATACCTCAGGAGCCAGACATAGTCTGCTCACTAGGCCTTTGCAGATGCCTTCACTGACAATAAACGCTCGGACCAGCTTGTTTTCCAGTTGGCGGTGGTGTAAATGCTGATCAAATGCTGAGAACCAAGCCCTTCGAGTTTGCCTGTCAGAGAGAGAAACCCTTCATTTAAATATTTGTCTTTCTAAATCTGCCCTCATCCACAGTGCAAACAATACAGCATTGATTCTGGGCTGGAAGGAGACCACCTGGTTGCTCCACACGAGTGCCAGTATGGGCAGGCCTGAGGTCTGAGCGCCTCGCATGTTCAAGTCAGATCAAGAACTTGCTCTGATGGACTGTTTCACTGAAGTGAAATAAGAAAAAAAAAAGGAAGACACGTTATGGGTTGTAATAGTTTAGATTCTTTCAAAGAAAAGTCAGACCAATAGAATTAAAGTGGTGGATCTAATAACACATCTCTGTGTTTGCTATCTCGGGCATTTTATTTTTATCTAGGGTGTGTCATTTTTAACATTTATTAATTTTTAACATTTAATCATTGAATGTTGACGGTCAGCTGCTCATGTCTGAGTAGTACATTTCTCTTCCTGTCAAGCTCATACACCAGGAAACACACATTTCCCGCAGCCTTATATTGAATGAACACTCATATGTCATTTGTCACATCAGCTTGGTTCAAAGATAAAACCTAATGTTTATGTACAAATTCCTAAAGCATCAGGGAACATGGTGAGCATTCTGACTAAGTTTGGCAGATCGACACTGAATTGTATTGTGGTTTTAGGAAAAGAAATCTAATTGGATAGCAAAACCTTCTTTATTGTCAGAACAAGTCTCATTTTTATGCAAATGCTAATCTGATGACAATAATACAAGCAAATGCTGCTAACACAGTAAGTTTTGTGGTTAATGAGCAACATGTTGCAAAACTGACCTATAAATAATTGGTAAAATTACTGTAAAATTGGTGACAAACTGAAAAATATAGATGTTGTATTGAAAAAGTTTGATATTACAGCATATGTACTGTTGTGTTAAAAAGCAAAAAACGTGATGAAAATAGAAAACCATGTGAACCATTCAATGGCTTTTAAAGCCGGTGGAAAATATTAACACAGAAACACTGCTCTGCAGATTTTCCACGGGTCATTATAATAACTTGTCTGTGCTATCTTATCATCCCTCAATGAGACAGAACTCCCTAGACGCCCGTGCATGCTTTCTCCCCACATATTTCTGTCTTTAAAAGAGACATTTTTTTCAGGGAAAACGTTTTCCCATTTAGACCGCGACAGTTAGATCACGGATCCATCTCGAATTCATCCCGCACACCCCTGAGAGAGGAAACAGATGCACGTTCGGCCACAGAGAACAGCATCGCATTTCCGTTTCACTACAGCCGTGGCCTTTTCCAGGTCTGATCCTCGCTAGGGGAAAGACAATTAGATTGTGGAAACAAAATGAAGGAGTCATTTAGCCAAAGTTCTGTGGAACCCAAAGAGAACGGGGCTTAAGGCTGTCACACAGACAAGAGTTCAACTGAATGGGCCCAACCCCAGGAGAGGTAACTGGTAAAAGAATAAAAGCCCCATGAAACACTCATTTGAGAATATCCAGAGGTTATGAAAAGTGAGAGAATGAGTATAAAAGACCGAGATGTTAAGCAAACACAGCATATTCACACACTGAAATCACTGCTCTTTTGCTTTAACATGTATCAGTTTAAACAAAGAAAAGCCTCAGCAGAAACGTACAGGTCAGAAGCCGTTTTCACAACTTAATAGCTGTGTTTGAAAATTTCATTTAAATCTCTCCTTTATTGGTTACAGATTTCAGAAAATTAGGACACATTTGCAATCAGTCCTTTATTATTCATTCGTAACAATGTGCACTGGTCCTGGTTCTGGACTCATGCAGCACCGTGGAGCGCCGTGGCCTTCACCAGATGTTCAGGTGTCACGTGGAATCGACCCAGACAACAAAGACCTTCAGAGAAATAAAAGAAAAAAACAGCACCTGGAATGTGGGCTTTTTAAATCCTCAGACTGTTTACTCCATCTGTTCTAGAATATTTGGACATGTCAGTGGCATTTTGTTAGCCTGCAAATGAAATCCAGCATGGAAAAAATATCTTCTTTCTGAAACGTTGACAAAGCCATTACATCCCTAAATATTCCCACAAACAGGTTAATTCCAGATATTTTAACAATCAATCAGAAAACAAGTTCGGCAACTTAATATTTTCCATCTTGGGGATCCAAGTGTTCTATTTTTTAGACAATGAAGCCAGGTCTTCCTCTGCGATGCCTTCCTCCTCCAATGTTTTAACAAAAATGAAAGTTGTCAGATGGTAAAAAGGATGAAGAGTACAGAAAGTGAGAAGAGGAAGTGGAAGAAACCATCAAATTAGAAGGAAATGGTCCAGAACTTTAAAAAGGGGGGACATATTATAGCTGTCCAAGCTTTGAAAGCAGTTAGAAGTGCATGAAAAAAAGGGCTGAAAAGCTGCACATTTGCCAAAAATAATTTTCCATATGGAAAAATGATTATGTAACCTAGCCAGCATTCAAGTGGAAGTGGGGGAGGTTTGGTGTTAGTGGGAGTCTGCGTATCCTCATCCACCGTTGCGTCTTGGGTACCTGGTTCCTCAGGGTGGGACGAAGAGAGTCGATGAATAACTGTTTTTTTGTATTAGCAGTATTTTCACGTTAAAATTGAAATGTGTGAAGATGAAGATTTGTGTATTGAAAAAAAAAAAAAAAAATCATTAAGCAAAATAACCCAAATTCTGCTTGAGGAAAAATTCTTGAGGCTGTAACCACTCTATTAGGCATTCGACCCCCTCGCCAACTAAATACACACTTTTCTTTGAAGACACGTGACAGGTCCACACTGTTTATCATATAGCTTCCATCTACTTCCTTCTACTGCCTCACCTGCTCTTTCCCTGAATTTTGAACACAAAAACCAATTCTAATATTAGTTGATTCAGTAAATGAGGGGGAACAAATTAGTTCCTGGCTCTCTGATGAACAGGATGTCTGTTTGAGCACAAATTAGGGTGCTGGTATAAACTTATTTTTGTCTCATTTTTTGCCCTCAGTCCCGGTCCAAGTCCATGAAATTCCCGTTAGTCGAGTGCACGTCTCTGCTTCTTGCATCTTTTGCTGTCAGCAGTGGGGACATCCAGGGGTGGTTTTTTTTTCGTCACTGCTCGGCAAACAAACTTTGTGGGTTGTTTGTATTCTCTAAACCACCAGCAGTCATCATGGGTGGCACGCGGTGTGGTGAGGACCCGTCTCCCTGAGCAGCTCATTAGAAATGCAGACCTCCTGACTAACGACCTTAGTGGCCGCCTGATACCGACAATGTAAAAATACCTGGAACAAATTAGACCCACACCTGCATTAGGATAACACAAAATGCTAAACCAATAGAAGAATTAGTTTGGTCACGTAAATTAAAACAACCTAAAGTGGGTAAAAAAAATGAAGGAACCAGAGAGCAATGAAGGAGTATTGTAGCCTTTAGTGCCTGGAGCCATGTGTTGTCTCTGGATCAAACACATTCTTGTCCAATCTGGGCAGTAATGCCGTGATTTTGTTCAGTTCCTGTGGTGCTTTAGGTCCATTATGCAACGGCATTTTAGACGATTTGTGGGAATTTCAACCAGTCCGTGAGGATTGTCCTCTATTTCTTTTTAACTGTAACTGACACAATCAGGTCAAGGTGGTCTGGGAGACCTAAAACAAAAAGGAATGTAGTCAGGAAAGAATATATTTTAATAATTTAGGTCACATCCCACTGTTGGTTATGATCAGGTCTGATGACCACGAGTAGAGCAGGACTGCTATGTCCTGACACAATCAAGTCTGACAGTGAACAAGTGTGTCTTATCAGGCTCTAAGTGCTCTAAACTCCGGTCACCATCAGGGAGGAGTGCTTCCGCTGCAGACCTTCAAGTGCAGACCTGCTAAATTAACAACTAAAGGGCATCAAAGAGCCTTAATTCTGTTTTTGTATATGTTTGGTCCGGATTTTTATAAAGAAAGTAAAGTAGATCTTTGCAACACTGAGACACAACTTCCAAATTTTCCATCACAAATTGGTGAAGAAGGTAAATCCTGTTAGTTCTGTCAGATGATGATCAGAGCAGCGTGGCATTCACCTTGGGCAGAGATATCAGGGGACAGAAATATTGCGCAGTTACGGGAAAACAGAAAGATGCAATTAGCGGAAAGAGCCGTCATGTACAATAGATTCGAACTGACAAAAGAATTTATTCCATTTCGCTAAATCTGCATTTTTGCAACCACAAGAGGACGTGATGTGTGACTCGGCGGTATGAATTTGTGGAAAGGCTGCGCAGAATTTCCAGAGATTAGATTATTATCGGTGGAAAAGTAAGTCCAACTCCATAATGACCTGGTGCAGTTAACAAGCAAGCTTGTAAACTGGCATCCACACAGATCCACTTTCTCCACGCTCCCATCCACTTCACACCGGTCAGTGAAAGTTAGAGCGGGTGGAGAAGAAGAAGATGAAATCCAGACACCCGGCGGTGGAGCTGCCAGATTATAAATCACTTAATTGCAACCAGAGAGGACGGTCCTCCTGTAACAGCGTCGCTGCTTTTCCACTGTAGCTCCGGGCGCTTCATTCCACTTCAAAACACGACGGCCAGATGATGGAGAAGAGCTGCATCAAAACAAGAAGACCGCGTGGAGAACTTTAAGGACACGCCAGGATTACAGTTTCCACCAAGCGTGACATCTCAGATTATAAACTGCCTCAACTCGTTTTCCTCTGGACATCGGTTTTAAGAATCTAATGTGGTTCATTGGAAAAAGAGCTCCCAGATTGCCCTGCATTACACTGCAAAAAGGAATTTAAATCAATATATTTATCTAAGCGTGGTGCTTACACTAAAGTCCCTGTTGAAAAGCTTGTATTCTTTTTGCTATCCTTTATTTTTGTAAGTATTTTTTATAGCTTTGGCTGTTGAAATCACATAAACAATATCACATGGCTTGTCATGTTTTTTGCTTTTACATTGGTGTTTGCCATCGTGCTGGTTGCTGCTGGTCTATAATCAACCAAAACCAAACCAGAACAGTCATCCTCCCCTGTACCCGCCCTCCATTTGTCATTAGCCTGAGTTCTAGATGCTTAGTTGAGTTCTAGATTGCAATTTTGAGGTGTGGTGAAAAAGCACTGCAAACGCAGGACTCCCTACTGAAGCTTAGAGCCGAGCAGAAGACCAGGACAGGCTGGACGACAGCGATGACAGCGATGACAGCGGGTTGGAAGAACAAAGACAGAGTCAGACAATCTGAGCATCGCCACAGGGGCAAGAGTGTTTCATCTGATCAAGATCTTGGGCTATTCCCATGGGTATCAGTCTCGCGCAGGATAAAGCTGAAACTGAAGACACAGATAAGCCCTCAGACAGGTCATCCTCCTGCTGAAAACCGCCGAAAATCAAATGGTTTAGACCTTGTTACATATTTCTAGACACAGGCTCTAAAACTGCCCACGGAGGTTAATGGAATGTTGTTGTTTTTTGTGAATTTGACAGCAAAGCTGCGTGTTTTCTCTAAACCTGGGAGGCAAAACCATGACATCTGTGTCTTATATCCTTTGTTTGACTCCATCGGACCGAGATGCAGGTCAACTGAAATTAAGTTTGACTTTGTGTTTGTAAAATAGGAATTACATTTTTTTTATGTGCCAAGCCAAACCAGGAAGTTTTGTAAGCAGGTTTTCCACCATAGGCTGGTCCTCACTCGAGAACCTCAGCTGTAAGGTCCGGGAAACATCCAGGAACACGCAGCGATCCAGCTAAACTGGTGTGTGTGTGAAAAGTAGAATGGAAGACAGAGCAGATTTGATGTGTCTAAAGCATGTTTAGCGACAGGTGTGTCTAAGCTACTGGAAATCTTGTAATACCATGTACAAAAGTTTTGGTCATATTAGTACATTTACTATCTGGCAGATCATTTGTTTTATTCAGTGGCAGCCAAAAAGTGTTGCTCTGAGCGATAAGGAGCGTGTCAAACAGACGATGATCTTCCAGCTGCTTCACCTTCATTATCACACCAGATTAAGTCAGACAAGTATGTTCACAGCCCTCAGGGCAGATCTTTTTGTGCTCCTGACTCCAAAAAAGGAATCTCATAGTGTGACAAGTTCTGTGAACACCCAAAACAAAACAAAGAAAAGAAATCCAAGACCAGCAAGGTGGTAATTATTTCTGGGTGAAAACTATTACGCTGTGAAATAAAAGACACGAGCCGACACGTTTAAAAGTTTGATTGCTTCTCAGGCAGACGTGTTTGCGTGGGTGCATGACCTGTCTGACTACTGTAAAGACATTCTATAGCTACTTGTCAGTCCTTTGTTGCAACAGCGTGATTATTTACAAAATCGTATCCTATCCACCATCCGTGACAAGTGTGAGGAATTTCAGGACGCGTCACACTGTCCTGTCAAAACATCACAAATCATTCAACTCCTAAAAAAGGACAAAATGGCTTCAAAAACCCATAAGGCCTAAAGCAGGAGGGACTGCTGCTCCTCATTTTCTTATATCACATTCCCATAATCTCCATTTGTTAATCGACAGCCTAAAGTTTCACAAAATTCCATCTGACAGCCACCACTAACTCAATTTGAACCAGGCCAACAGCTGCAGTTAAAAACCATACCTGATTACAGGCTTTGACATAACTACAGTAATTTGTGGCGGTAGTTACTTGTTGTTAGACATCTAATAACCACACAATATGTTGACAACATTAGACAAATGTTTCACAGCGTTTCCAACTGGAATCTATGTCCATTTCAAGAACGAGAGCGCGGTTCTCCTCTTCTGCTGTGTCTCAGGAGTGAGGCAGGAATGCAGGCTCGGGCTATTTTGAGTGTGAGTCTGACCCTGTGAAAATGTGACGTAACACTTTGTCAATATTTGGAGGCCCGCTCTTCTTCTGTCAGTGTCTCACCGTCTGCTCACGGTGCTCAGTTTCAGGAGATTCCATCACAAACACACACACACACACACACACACACACACACACACACACACCAAGAGGGCACAAAACATGCATTTCATGGAACATCATGTCCTAACCTTCACTGAATTCTTAAATAAGTAGTGTGTTATTAGAAAATAGCTTCAAAATCATCAGTTCATATCAGTAAATATTATGTAACAGTTATGTACATACAATCTTTTTATTTCTTTATGATAGTTAAATGTGGAGATTATTCTTGTGCTTCTTCTGCTGTTTCAAAGCCTGCCAGTCTGCAAAACCATTGTGTAACACAGAG
>CAAE01014723.1:49082-68461 GCA_000180735.1 Tetraodon nigroviridis
AGGTGGGCAAACTAAGGCCCGGGGGCCACATGTGGCCCGATGAGCTGTTTAATCCGGCCCGCTGAGCCTTTACAACAAGTTTTCACAAACCAAATTAAGAAAGTTGTCAGCTTGACTGGTTAGAAAGAAGTTTAACCCCCTATTCACCTAGCATGCTAACATGTTCTAGTCCATGTTAATAGTCTAACATGTTAATAATCTATCAAGCACAATTTTTAGTTAACCTCCAATCCTCAATTGGCTGGCCCCTTCATCAAGATCTAAAACCCAATGTGGCCCTTCAGGCAAAATAATTGCCCACCCCTGGTGTAACAGTTTGGGTGAATGAGGTGGGACAACTTTTAGATGCAGATAAACAGGCAGATTTAACAGAATTTATTTGAAAAGCTTCTAAAAGCACGTTCAATCCAAACACCTTTGAGAGAGCATTAACTCCGGTTCCCAGAACAACAGACTGTAGTTCACAGATAAGTCCCACAGCCAAAACAAACTCTGCATCCACCTCTGGTCTGCAGCACAAATACGTCAGTCTAGACAAACACAGAAGCTACGGGGCATGCTTATGCTTGGTTTATAGCGAATTTCCTGTTAATTATCTCCACCTTGGCAGTGTAACAAAGCCTTATTAGTTCCACCAGTTATATAATGATCCACAACTATGTTAACGCTGGTAGTTGAAGGCGGACCTTGAAGCCCAGCAGCTGTGTGACCCCCCTCCTCCACACACTCACAACATTTTAAGTAGCGAACACGTGCACCTATTACAATATGAGCCAGCGTTTTTAACTCAGATAACAGGATAAAACAAACAGATCAAAAGGAAGAAGCTCCACAGGTAAATGTAGCACCTGCAGTGAAGCCAAATTTACAATTGACATTTAACAAATACAGGGACTGGATAATATTTGTAACACTGAAACTCTCTTGTAACAATACTAATATTTTCTCTTTTTATCTTGTCTGAAATACAGATTGTGAAGAAAAAATAAACCACAGAGCTCAGGGCTGTTCGCTCGCTTTTCCAACTGCACGGCTGCTTTGGCCAATCGATGATGTCAAATAGCTTTTCAGTAACGGTCTATTGCTTTTCCATCATGCAACAGTTCCGAGAGGGAAAAGAAAATCTCTGAGATATGACAGCAGAATCCTACAAATGCTGCAATTACTGCTACCAGCACAGTTACCCGTTTGCTTAATTGAGTATTTTAATCATTTTATCTTAGAGAAAGTGTGTTTTTTACTGTTTAGCTCAAGAAGACAGTTTAAAAGAAGCACCGCTAGGCATTTATTCTCATGTATTTATGACAACATTTGCACCCTGTCCATGGGCACTGGAACAATTTTCCTGATGCACACGTGCACACAAAAATCTAGGTTATGGTCTAAAAATCTTAAGAGGAAATATCAAACTGACAGAATTCAGATTAACCCCCATAAAAGCAGAGATTTCATCTTTATTTTGATTATGTTGGAGCTCCTAGAAGACATCACATAGCATTGTGATATTATAGACAACCGTGTTCAAAACAATTTCCTTGTGTGGGAAAGTAAACGCTGAAGCTGGAAAAGTGCTTCCATCCTATTTCCACAAACCTGGAAATATCTCAGTATCCAGTTTACATGCACGGCTCAAACCCCTGCAGGACTTCCTCGGTCGAAGAGCTTTTCTCCACATGTCTGCCATTTTCATCAGCTGACTTGTGTTTATCCCTGCTATTCACTCTCCACATGGCCCTGCCTTGCACGTGCACAAGCGAGTCCATCCATGGGGGGGAGGGTCATATGTAATATTGTTATCTGCATAATTTGTCTCTAGCTGTGCGTCCACCATCTCCTCAGTGTGTAATAATTCTACTCTGATAACTCACACAAGAATCACTTCACATCACCGCTGATGATTTATTCATTCTATGAAATATGGACAATGTTTGGAGCGTAGTTTAAATGACCTGTCTCATAAAAGCACTTTTATTGTGTGAGCTGGATCGGTTCTTATAAAGTTAGCGAGATACATCATATTCACCGCCTGATTTATATTTTGACAGAGTGAATAAATCAGCAGGGTCACGTCTTGTGTCCTGGCTGCCTGCGCTTTATTAAAGTTATGCAAGTTCCTCTCCTTTTGTAGAACTTCTTAATCCTAGATCGCTACCATTCCACGCACAGTTAGTTTATCTATTTTCTCAATCAGTACATCCGCCAGTATAAAGTTATTGCTTGGTTTCACATCTGCCTGTCATTCAGAGAGGAGGATAAAAATCAGTTCTGATGGGTCAGCTGAGCTTTGCTATACTTTTTCCACTGCTCCCTACGGGTGCAATAATCAAGCAGATGTTATGACTCCAACACGTGGCAATGGAATCTCTGAGAGAGAAAAATAAAAGCGCCAAATAATATACAGAGAAAGGTGTCTTCTGTCGGTAGGCGTTACTGTACAAAACAAACAAAGTTTACGGGCAAAACACGGTAAAAAGATGCAACACATTAATGTTCCGTCAGCAGCAGTGGAAAATTCACCAGGTCACCATCACTTACAGTTAAAATGGACTTTCTGGAGGCTCTCAATAGGCAGCAGTGTCTGCAGCGTGACTACACATGGCTGGAAAGCTAAGCAGGAGCTTTTAATTCAGCAAAGTGACAAAAACATTTTTGGGAATCACGAGAAAGGCTAGTGCAGAGTGTTGCAGACTTGGTCTGAATGGAGCAGAGTTCAAAATGAGCTTCATGGATCTTTTGCTGTTGTGCACTGCAGCTCGGCCAGCGCGCTCACTTTGGCATCGAGGCTGTTTCATGCTGAACGGGGACGTGGTGTTCAGCAAGGGTGTGTGAAAAGCACCAGTGCCGTGCTCCTAACACCCCTGCAGCAAGACAGATTGAGACCTGATTTCATAATCTAGTCTTGACGTTTTTCTTGATAAGTTCATGTTACTGTCAGTGTTACAAAATAAATAAACAGGCCTCTTCTATTGAATTGGCCTACTGGGGGCAAAAGAAATGGACTCATTTATATTAGGAACTGATGAGGGTTTTCACGTTTGTAGTTCAAGTCCAAGCAAAATCATCATCATCATCATCATCATCATTACTGTAAAACAAAGCCCAACATATCTGGCAGGGGGACATGATGCTACAGGGTTTCCTGTGAAAACAGGCAATAAAAAAAAAAGTGGGAGCGGAAACGTTGCACGCTCACTTTCTACTTATTAGCAATTGTTTCTCCTTATTTCTCACATAAAATAATAATAATTTTAAAAAAGCAAACACTGAGTATTAATATGTGACAAACAGCTAACGGGGAGGATTAACGGTTTAAAAACCTTTATCTTCCTTTCGATATCAACCTGTGTTTAGAGAGTTTGACCCAGCGACTGTATGTTTTTCTGCAGTTTGGCACTGAGGCTCCTTGTCCTATCGCTTGCTCTTGTTTCTCCTGAAGGATCTATTATCCTCACATCTAAACAAATCAGCACGGTTTCGAAAGAAGCCGTGACAGAGAACTGTGCCCGGTGACGACCACGACGCTGCGAGATGTTTTGGTTTTGATGGCATCACACTGGGAGTGTTGAAAATACACATTCCATCACATTTCCACATCTGCAGCCCAATTGGGGTTGCTGTGATCCGTTCTGGTCCTGCTGTTATTAGCTTTATCTGTGGTGGGCCTGCCACTAAAATATGCTGCTCCTCGGTGCTCCTGAGACTCCACATTTGCAGATATGATCTGAGTTTGAGTTAACCCTGTGTCTGCACTCTGAACGGCTCACCCACAGTTGGACTTTCAAGCCTAATTCACGCTAAGCTTTGGACATTTTCCCCGCTGGATTTTTTTTTTATTATTTTTTAAAAAAAGAAGGGTTTGTTCTCTAGGATGGGTGCAGAAAAAGTGCTTCAAGAAACAGCACATCTACGGTGCAGTGAACGCAGAAGAGGCTTGTTTAAAATGCTTCAGCAGCTGCGTTGCATGATGGACAGCTGAAACACACAAACATCGAGCCCAGAAGGTTTTAAGCTTATCAGGAGACCAGAGATGCCATCAAGGCTGTTAAACCTCCAGATGAACTTTGACCCCCTCCTTCTGTTCCTGATTTTTCACAGTCACCTCCCTGCCCACTACAGATCAAAACCATGTCCATGATTTAAAAAAAAACAAACAAAAAAAAACGGTGGCTATGGCAATTTTGTACATTTGTAGTAAACAGTTTTGTGGGTAAAAGTGAGTGACTGTCAAGTTCACCTGCATTGATAACTAGTGAAACTGTTAAAAAAGGCCCACTACTACTATCCGTTGGGATGTCTGTCTGTTTCTGGTGTCATCATCTCATCCAACGGTCTTGGGTCGTATGTTTTCTAGTACTGTGAAGAAGGTCGGGCTCTTTCTGCCTCCCCTCTGAATGGCACGACCTCCTGACCTCAGACATGGCTGTGGTAGTCCTCCAGTCCGCCTACTGGCTTGGTGATAAATACTACTGCACATACAAAAATGATTCTACAATTACCACTCTTCAGCATTTAATTAAAGCCTAAGGTAAATGTTTTTTCTGCGGGTTTGTGGATCACATGAAACCGAGTCTGTGACTCTCCTCAGAGGGGTTTGAGAACGTCGTCGTCTTCTGCCAGTGTTGTCGGTGTCTGTCATATCTCTTGTAAAGCAACAGCTGCCACCATCATCACAGCCATGATTTCACCTAACACAACAACTCGACCTCTGTGGTATCACTTCATTCTTCTCCTGTCATCATCTTCACCATGACAAACAGTCTCCTTATGTTTTTTTCCCCCTAACATTATTTAGAAAGCGTGATGCTTCTTCAGAGTCCTCTTCTGTCCTTCTCCTGCCACATCTAAAGGAATCTCTGAGACTGATGGTGAAATGATCAAGCAGAGACAGGAAAATGTGTGTGAGACACCAGCGGGTAAAGGCAGGTCTCTGCAGAAGTAACAAATGTGTCTTTACCTGAGGGACACAAGAGTGTTTTGATGTGAAAACATACGTTGTTACAGCCATGGAATTCACCGCTGAGTGTTCCACCCTTGGACATTTTTCCAGTCTGTGCAATTAAAATGGCTCATTTGATGTGTGTGAATTTCTGCTGAACTCCTGCTAATTAAATATATTTATGCTTGTTATGCTTTTCAATACCGCAGGACTGATGATTCACGCTTACGAGCAACAACAGCACCTACAAATGTTCTCTTTCAGGTGGCTCTGCAATAATAAGCAGAACATCATATAAATGTGTACAAATGTGGAGTTAAAACATTCTTTACAACACAACTAAAAAAATCAAGGTTGTTGGTTAAAAAGATCAGTCACTGGTACTTTGTTTCAGGAATTTTATACCACATTAACAAGTCAACTCATCTTTATTTTGTGAGCAAGCATTAGTGTCAAGAAAAAACTTCACTTTGTGCTTTTTTTTTTAGAATGTATTATGGTTAGGATTAGGGTTTGGATTGTTTTTCTATTTAATGGGGTCAAATGGAACCATATATGCTCAGATATCTACGTTAGACCCAGACACGCTTTAAAGCGGCATATTTACACGTGCATTTTTGGCATAACTTGCAGCTCTCGTGGGATGCCAGAAAACATTCATTCAGCCACCTCACATCTGAGCTCCTGTTCCAGAAAACATCCTCTGGCCCGTCACAACATGCCCCCTTCAATCAGCTCACATTTATTTCCTTCCTCAATGGGCCTTTATGGACCATTTTCATCGCACAAAACCACCTTTGTCCACCACGCTGAGTTTCTTCTATTTTTTGCATTAAAGGTCTTTGATGTGTGTCCGTTTCCACTGGAATGGACGTAGTCCCTACGAGCCAAACAGCTCCTAACATGAGCAGGGTTCACAGGTCCTCCACTGTTTTGTATATTATGTAATTTAGTCTGGCAGCTGAAGAAGGTAGATGAGGAGGAAAATCCTCGGACGCAATAAATCAAGCACAAGTGAGATGGCGCCTGTGAAATCCAGGTGTTGTAGTTCTTGAAACAAGTGCATGAGGAGCCTTGGTGTGCCGCCTCCATGCCACCCAGTGCAGTGAACGCAGTTGATGCTTGAGTGGAGGGAGACAGAGGAGGGGAGCTTGTCGGGGCTGAGGGGAGGTGAAGATGGCCAGAGGACTCACCAAAGTGTCTCACAAACCATTCATTTCTCCTGACCATGACCCTCAACCTTCTCTAGCTACTCCTGCACCCTGATGTTCACAGCCACCTAGCTGCACCGTTGACTCATCTCTCTCTTTATTATGAGTTTGCATGCGAAGCTTCTCTCTTAGCTGCCGTGCGCAGACTAGAACAGCAGGATCGGGTTTCTGATGTCTGAACTCCCTGATTCATTACCTCCTCGGGTCATACCAACAAACAGTTGCCAGGTTACTAAGAACCACTTGCAGCAACAAGAACATCCCATTTTACATAGTTTTTATAGCGTAATTTGAGTGTTTTGTCACGATGAAATATTTGAAGTGGGCAGATTTTGTTATGTAAGTGAAATAATTGGTGCCAGTCCCTCCACTGGGGTGTGTATTTTTACTATGGAAGGTTGCAGCATCAGAATGATGATGGCCAAAAACTCATTTCAGTAGAAATTTCCTCGGCTCACCCTCTCCGTCATGCCCTCCCTGAGTTCTGCCTTCACCTCTTGTGATTGTGCTGAATCGACACGTTTCAGCCGCCTTCCTGACTCCGCCCTGGTTTCATCCTGATCCCTCACGTGTTCGGTTTATTTGAGACAGCGACAGACGGGGGGTTAGTGGGGAAACTGGGATAAGGACAGTACAACTTAATTAAAAATTCAATTCCAGGCATAACTGGGTTCGGCAACGATGGGGGGAATTGTGCAAGGCAGCACCTGGGATCCTTGAAGCATTTAAAAAATGCGATCAGGTGATGTGAGGGACCGCCTCACTGGAAACGGTAACAGAGTGAGACCTCATGACAAAGCAGATTTAAACTGGCTTACCTCTGGGTTCAGTGGGCTCGGTGATACATGGAGGCTCTGACCAGGGTTTTTAGTCAGTCAGTGACCACGCTAACCGTTCTACTCAGAACTAGGTGCGATTTGTTTCCTTGATTCAAACAGAAAGTTGAATTGAAGACGTTTAGACACACTTCAGACACTCAAGGTCATGGAACGCTGCCCGCTGCATCATTTAATGACAAAGTCCACCTGCCTGAAAGGTTTCTGTTTAGGCCCCTGCATTAATCCCTCTGTCACCACAATGATCTGTCTGCTATGTTTAATTAAGCATGTGTGAATATCACGGCAGGGAATTTGGATTTTGAGATTATATAGGAAAAGTATTAAAGTTGCTGTTCAAGGTTACAGAGGGTGTGACCCCACCGTCCCCGTGAACTTGAATAATCACTATACATCAGAGCCTTCTGACTGGAGCTACGATCCAATTATTATACAGTGGTTGTAAATGTCACACCAAAATTTCTAAACGGCGCTCTGAGCCAGTTTTCCAGTAAGTTGACTCAAATAAAAACAAATCCCGGCTGATATCCAGCGTTTATGGGTAACGCTCAGTTCCATTTCTTGTAATGGAAGTTAGACAGGCGCAGATCAGAGCTGAAGGCATGTTGGCAGGTCTGCGTTTTGGAGCTACCGCAGCAGAAATAAGCTTCTCCTGGTGGGTGGTAAGAGAAGTTAGCTGCTAGGCCCTGGTCTTCCATTCGTTATTTTATCATGCAGATTAATGACGTAATCCCTGTAGGCTCTGTGACTTAGGAGGTATTTTCCTAATGCTCTCTTTTTCTCTCGAGGCAAACACGACTCCTTGGCCTCGCGACGTTCCAGGAAGGCTTATAAATATTGAAGCCCAGAGGAGGTTGCTGTTTTTCTCCTGTCCACCCCGACATCCCTGTTTCTCCCCCTCTGAAAGTGGATGCAGCCACTGGCATCCCTGCACAGCCTGTCATTGTAGTTCATATTTTCCCAAGGATTATTGTCTCTGACCTCTTCCTCTTGGACAATCATGGTATCGCTCACACCGTCCTTGATTTCAGCGGCTGACAGGCCAATGTGGAGGTAATCACCATCCACCTTCTAATCCCCATTCTCTTTGATGAGAACGAGAGGATCTTCTCACCGGCCATCACTCTGCTCACGGCTTCTCACTTTCTTCCATTTCTGTCTCTTCTCTGTCCCATGCCCATCAAGCGGAATAAAAAGGCCTATTCTGCTACCAGTCCCTCTCAAAGTCAGTCAGAGAGGCATAAATAGTGCATGGAGCCAAAAAAAAAAATGGAAGAAGAAAAGAAAACAAAGTAAACCTGGTCTCTGTGTTTAGCTTTTGAAAAGTTTAGCATCAGAAAAACGAATTAGCTGCAAAAGATGGTTCTGATGATGTTTTCTGCACCTCTGAAAAGTTTGCTGCCATAATTTTAAAAAAATGGGCGCACTTAAATAAATGAAATCAAACAGGCTACAAACAGTAAACGATATACAGGAAGAAGAGAATTATCCGACCTTCGGTGCAAAAGTAGGAAGGATGTGTGATTCTAAGTGATTTTGAATCAGTTTCTTCCTTGATTGATAAATGATTGTGTTCTTGACCGACCACAGACAATTTCTGCTTTTCTCTTTTCCTCCTGTAAGATCAGGTCCACTCAGGATCAAACGATAGCGGCAGCTTGGCTTTGAAAGCAACACGTGTTGCCCAGAAAGTCTCGGTAATGCTGGATCCTGTGAATCCTGTCTGTGTGTGTTATTTCCAACAAATGATTGCAGGATGAAACACTCATTATTGTATCACTTTAATATGCTACCGATGCTTTATTTTATTCCAAGCACATGCAAAAACATAAGCCTGACTGATTTTTACTGCATTTCTGCCAGCAGTGCTGACTGCTCGATGAATTCATTAGTGTCCTGGTTATTGTGGCCTTAACGGGCTGCTAATGCTGAATTATGTAATCAGCACAAGAGCAGAACGTGTGAAGGAGGGAAATGATACATATTTACTGACAGGTGCGATGAAGTCGGGCTAAAACTTGAAATTTAGGCTGATATTTAGCCTTTTTTTGACAGCAATTTCTTCCGGCTGTGTTTGTTCACTTGTCTCTGTCAACAGGAAGATCAGCGAGACATCAGCCTCCAGCCAGCATCTGTCTGTCTTCCAGATCTTCTGCTGCTCAGAATCATTGTTCTTTTCCCAAAAAACGGGTTCGGTCCTTGATGGAAACACAAGCTTTGGACTTTCCACATGTCGTGTGTGTGTGGAGATTTTAAAATTGCTTTAATAATCAGATGTTTTTTTCTTCTTTGGTCTGCGATCAGAAACGTGACATCTGTGAAATCGTTACAGAACGTTATCAGGAAAGGGAAAAAAAGACAGATCTGTCTCAGGTTTTAAGCCTTAATTTAATAAACACTAAATGCAATTACTGCTGTCATTGTTTAAAACCCAACATCAGTCTGCTGGCTCTACATTTCCCACCATGACTACTACTGAAGTAAGACTTGATCTAAATCTCTTATTGCTTTTATTTAGTGCATTACTAAATTTAAAGCACCTGGTTCAGGTGCTTTAAATCTCCCACAATGCAATGCGGAAGTGTTAATTTATTCTGATCTCTCCTTATGTTCAACCAAAATTAGTCAAACTGAGCTTGTTTTACGACGTGCAGTTAGGAAGTGGCTTTATTAAACGGTGCTGGGCTCTGGAAGCCCCCTCTGATAGAAGCTGGAGATTCAACATTCCAGCCTTTGATCTCGGTGCTACTTCAGCCCCTGAATACTATATGGGGTGGAAGGGAAAAACAAGTCTGGGGTAATTATGGGAGAACTCATTTCTCCTGGCTTCCTGTTATTGAGAACAAGCTGCAAATCGGCTGATGGCACGGTATCAGCGACATTAACAACGTTTCCTCTGACAGGGTGACTGCCCTCTTTGAACTAACCAGAAAAAGCCACACACAGATGTAGACAACATGCACATTTTTTTCTTTAAAGAAGAATTTGTTCATTTATTTGCGTGAACTCCCAATCAAACTGTCCTGCTGACATAATTTATGTAGCAATATCTTAGACTGCATCTGCTAACCTGGGACTGACATCTTCAATGGGAAATGATAGATCCCATACAACATATGGAAAAGATCAAAATAAAAGGAGCAGACATATCTAAATATTTATATTTAATCCCAAATTGAAATGTTTGTGTATAGCATTTCCCCAGAACTTGTGGTTTCCCACTGCTCCCAGGAGCACGTCAGAAACGATGATCCCATGGTGTGGTGGCATGCGAGCTGTAATTTAAACGCAAGCGCAGTTAGAAAAGCAGGATTCACCACTGTGATTAGTGGTGCAAGTCTGAAGCGAAAGGAGAGCAAAGGCTAGACGAGTGGCATGTGGATGGCTTTGGCGGTGTTTTTCCTGCGAACATGCTGTCATTTTTAAGTCGTCTCCTCGTAGATATGGAGGCAGTTTGGAAGCGGCTTTGGTTTCAGTACACCCTTGAAGTCAAACAAAGAATGAAGAATTAAAGCCCCACAAAAATGCAAGAAGAAAAATCCCAAGGCCTTAAACTGCCAGCTAAAAAATTTGGCAGTTTCCTTTTAAGGACCCTAGGCCGCGATCTCACTGGGTCTTTAAGGTACTCAAATCCCTTTAGCAATTGAAGATGTCAAATGCAACTGACTATCTGCCTCTGTGATGGCTTCTTCCGTTATCTTTCCCAGGGATTCTGTGCATTTTTTCCGAGGCTGAGAACTGACACGAGTCATTTGAATGAACTGGCCACAAAGCTATCTCTTGCTAAATTGACTGTGCACTGCAAAGAAAAAAAAAAAAATCCCGCCCCAGACAGCTTAGTCACACAGCCAACAACGTGAGTGCTGTGCTTGTATGGGCAGGGTGTGTGAATCAGCTTTAACAGGAAAATGTTACGGGAATTTCAGCCATATGAAGGTGTAAAGGCTTGGAATCGCTAGCTGTATTCCGAGAGCACAATTACCACAAACGATGTGCTGTTGGTCTTTAAAGGCAAATAATAATCCAAAAGTTCATAGTTAAGCTAAATAATGACTAAAATCAATATATATTGTAAATTTCTTTATCACTGCTTGGAAAAGGGCTGCGCTTCAAGACACATTCCACAATAAAAGTCTTTTAAAAAGTCTTCTAACTGCTGAAATGGGTTTGTCAGCCTAAAGTTGTCGTAACAGAGAAACATCCCAAAGGATGGTGGCAGGTTGATGTGCTGCCTGATTGTTTTGGCGGTTCTACACATCCTCACAGTAACGGTGAGATGTCGCTGGAGTTTTCCAGACACTGTGCTTTATCAAATTCAATCCTCCATCCCTGTTTGAACTGTTGGACACGTCAGTGCTTTGACATGTCCTACACGGAAGCACATCCTGAAAATATGACTATACTGAGAAGCACCCCCCCTAGTTTCAACACCAGACGTTTGTTACACTCCTCCTCCTGTCCAGTAAACACCCGTCGAGTTTCACACTGGTGTGAGTTTCTCTCCCGGGAGCCTGGTGCGTCTAATGAGTCATATGGCGATTGTTTGTCCGGGCTTGCTGTGACTTTGATGGGCCGCCGTGTACGCACATCCACACAACAAGAGGGCAGACAGATGTTGGCCACATGAGCTTTCATTTGCATCTGCTCTCTATCTCTTTCTTTACCGTTCTGCCTCTTTGTTTCATACCACAGTAACCGGCGTCTCATTTGCTACAATCACCTCCCAACGGCGTTCACATAATACTGAGTACAGAAGCGTTGCTGTCAAGAGAACTAGCTGAGTACATGCTGGTAGTGCACAAACTCTTTTTTATTGCACAATAAATGTAGAAAAATACACACTATTATCACACACATTTACACTTAGGGTCAGTTTAGAGTCTCCAGGAAAATAAAGACTGTTACTGCAGCTTTTGGGACTTTCTGCTTCCGCTTGCAGTTCCAGACAATGTTTCACTCTTAACGAGAATCGTTTTTATGACACCTGATACTGAACAAGTTATGACTACTCCAAGTGTGTGTATCATTTTATGTGCGGATGGGGACTGAATATGGCCTGAACCAGCCTATATTTGGCCCTCAGGCTATTGTTCATTTAAGTGAATTCAAAAATCTACTGACTTCTTACCAAACTAGCGACATAGTCGAAGTATAAATGACCTAAAAGTGATAGAAACTGTTAGATTGGTTAATAAAAAACCATGAACAACCAGTGAGAGCTGCACAGATGGAGCACATGTGGGTCGTTATGCAACATCGTCATAAAGGTGGAGCCGCTGCCTGCACTTCAAAAGCCAAGTAGTGCCAAAGAAATGCTGATTCAAGATGTCAGAGGAGGACAGACATTAAACCAAATGGCCAGAACCAGGGGCTGAGGACACGACCGGGCAGCTGGCGCACGGACCACGTCTTCCTCTTAGATGGACCAGTGCAGGAGGAAATTGAAGTGATATTTGGTTGTTGGCTCGTGGCCCTGAACAGCTCAAGCTGTCTGATCGCAGAAAAGCTCACGGATGGGAAAAAAAGAGGAAAAGGTTTGGAGGAGGACGGGCCGGATGAGTTAATCAGGGTGGTTCGGATTGAGAGATTTAAACAGTCACAGAGAAATACAAGTCCTGAAAAGGGGGCCGGCTTTATGTTTGAAATTGTACAGATTTTCTTTTTCCCCCCAAGTTACATCATAAATACCCATGCGTGCGTGCATGATAGCGTGTGAGGGAAAGAGAAACAGCACCAGTCAGGTGTAAATAAACTGAATGGTCGTTGCAGGAAAACAGTAGGAGAGCTTCAATCTACACAGTACTGATGGAACACATCCACACATCCATCCTTCTGCCATCAGTACCGCATGATGTCCACAATTAAACTGGTGTCAGTGCAGCACAGATGGTGTTCTAATTAGCATGTGTTTCCTCTCCACAACAAACCAAAACGTCCTGATGATTACAAGAGCTGAGTGGATTTTTTTTTTTTTTTTCCTGGGGCTCGTACAGACGACCACCCATGGTTAATTTAGACGCCTCTTTGTATTTTGGTTTCACTGTCTATAGGAGCACTGTTCTCTAACTATATTCCTAAATATTTTCCAGCACTCCCGACTTTATCCAGAGAGGTGGGAAGCTGTATATTTTACTGGACAGACTTTCAATGTGCATAGAAAACCCCTCCCATGGACGCCATAATCCCCTCAATAGGAAATTTGATACTTAGCAGTATGTCAGGCCTGGAGGAAGAAAGTCAATCCTTTGTGCCTCCATACTGTATGTTGATAAACATAACAGTTTGAGACATAAAGAATAATGATATGCTGTCTTTTTCATCAGGGCTTTCTGTAACTGGATATGAGCCACCTACTGAGATAATCATCATAAAGCAGGAGGTTTTTTACTCTCCCCTGAGTCAACAAGCGTTCTGTAGCCGTGGCCATGACAGATTTCACAGGGATCAGAATGGATCCGGTGCCCAAACACAAAGTTGTCCTATCCCTGAGACAATTCCATCAGCGGAGGGAAACGGAGGCAGGTGCTGCTTCTATCGGAGACTGATCATCTGGATGAAAGGCTCTTAGGAGCTAATTTGTGTTTAGTTTGAAAACATTACAATCATCCGTATTCTCGTGGGCATCTCAGGAGACAGCACGTTGATGTAAACAGACTTTAAAACTTTAGATATTTTTGTCCTGTTATGTTAGAAAATCAATAACAATATACTTTTGCCAAACAGTGCTAATATACAGTCTGGTAATAATGAAGCTCAGGTACCATAAATGTGAACAACTGTGTAAATGTGTTTGGTAATATTCAGTCAAAAGTTCTGGCCTTCAAATTATTCTCTACTCATCAACTTTAGGTGACCAGCAATGTTTTAAAGAGCACAACAACGTGTTTACGGCGCTGACTTGGCCTCTAAAGTCCCCAGATCTCAGTCCAGTGAGCAAGTGCTGGACAAACACGTCTGATCCAGGGAGGCCTCATGTGCAGCTGAGCACTAGAAGGATCTGCTGCTAACACATCTGTGCCAGATACCACAGCACGCCTTCAGGTCTGCTGCAGCCCAGGCCTCTGCCGTAGTCCTCAGTGCCCAGGCTTTTTTTCTGGGGTCATCTCTGACCCAGAACGGTGTCTGCTGACATTTAGGTAGAGGAAACACAAGCATTCGAACAAATTAAAGACAATAATGAACTAAAAACAACTGTATGGTTGCAGCTTCAGGTCATTATGCTTTCCTCTATTGATGCAGTTCCTATATTAACGCTCACAACAGCAGGCAAGAAAAGGTGACTCTAAGCTTCGGGTTCCTGGTTCTTTGTCCTTTTTGTGGCGCCAGCGTGGCCAGGTGGACTGAACCGTTTAGTTCTTCTCTGTCACAGCAGCTTCAGACTAAGTGCATTTAGTTGGTTTAATCCTCAATTGTTGATGCTCACTGATCAAATAAAACGTTCTAATGGAACGCTGCCTTACTTGAACGGTGAGAATTTACCTCTTTTACCTCTTACACGTGGGCACACACAAACTTGTATCCATACATCCATGCATGTACGTGCACATGCAAGCTTAAATATGCATGCTGGCTTTCATATTCTGTCTGATTTGTTGTTTTAAGTGTCATTTTGGACCATCTTGACTAGGACTTTAAATGTAACTTCTCTCACACTCGTGCTGCTGTTGCAGGGCGGAAACAGTGGCGTGACACGCTGTCACCTTTTCTTTTTCCACCCGTGATGCGATGAGTCTGACACACGGACCTCGTGACCTTAGAGGATGTGAGAGCGGCCAGCAGAGATGTGAGGATGTGCTGCAGGAATGCAGCCTGGACAGGTGGGGTTGTTTGTGCCTCACATGCGCCCTCAGAGCATTCTTTGTCACAACCCCAACAGACACTAATGCTTATTGCTGCAAAGCTCAGCTTTTGCAACCTTGGAGGAGAACAGTTACACTGAGGAACATCTCTGAAGATCACCTGATCATCAATCACTGATAACATGAAGAAACACCACAGTCAGCCATGCCAACTTCCTCAGGTTCACCAGAAAGTAGAAGTCTGCACATCTGCTGGAAACGTAGATGTACAACACAGCACAAGGACTAATGCTGACATAAAATCCAAGAAAAAAATCAGCCTTAATGCAAATAATATGTCTGATATCTCTGTGTTTTGGATTATAAATATCTAATCACTTTGTCCAGAAATGGCAGGCTTTGGCTCTTTTCTTCGCCTCATTGCAGCCCTGCCATGTTCTTTAATCGTGGTTCACTTTGGAATTCCCAACAGCTTTATACACTCACTTTGTAATTATTATTTTTATGATTATGCCAGAGTATACACACAAGCATTACCAGCCATGCATTCTAATATCCTCAAAGTGCCTCACAAAGACACAATGGCTGTGGATTATTATTAATGTTCTCACAGTGGAACAAACACAACAAACAGATTCAAAGACTATAAATTTAATGTGGTCCACATTCCTCTTCCCACCAGCAGACGACGGTCGAGTTTTAAACCACCAGTTGTTCACTTGACATGTTTAAACACAAGTAAAGCGTACTTAATCCTGTTACACAAAACTGAAGCCATAATCTGAGAGCCACAGGTAGAAGAGAGGGGAGTCGCAGAGTTCACCTTCCCCCAGGACACTTGTGCACTCATGGAGAAACCTCAGTTGTCAATCGGGACAATTTAGCCCTGAATCGTAAAAAAATGAATGATTATATCATGATTGGAAAACTGATGAGGTTAATGGAGGAGAGCTGGCTGATGACCACCCATGAAACTCAACCCCAGGAGGCAGTAGAAACGGCCTTATTTCACCTGGACAAGTTCAGACCCATCCAACTTCTTGTTTGTGACCCTCTTTTTCGGTTTTGACTTTTTCCCCCTTTCCTATCTAAGGTAAAGGCTTCAGGACTATGCCAACATTGGCGGCACACCCGACTGTGCAGGAAAACCCTAATTAAAATGTTCCCCCCTTGACCCATGTGCTTCTGAACGTGACAGTCCATCAGAGTCAGCTTTGTGAAAACATTCTGGATGAGGTCAGGTTTGCTTTCACTGATGACGCACGGACAAGGAGGGCCATTGTTGTGCCTCTTGTTGTGTTGATTGAGCTGAGAGGCAATAAGAGTGATTTTAGTCCAGCCTTTGGGCTGATTAACTGACAAGGCAGATGGACCAAGGCACCCAGGATATTTATATACACCCAAGAGTTATTTCAAGAATGTGGACAGGGCAGGTGACCTCTATATCACCAAATAATACTGGCTGACAATTGTTTATTGCTGCTTTTGCCCGGGGTCATCACAGCAGCTTATGTTTGTTTGCACAAGTGTGTGTGGAACCATTAAGCACAGCCACAATCCCCAAAAAAACCACATCTGTGGGTGCAACAATCATGTTGTCTTTCAGCTCATTTCTCATCCTCTGAGCAATAAAGTTTCCACCTGTTGTTTCCTCTGTCTTCCCTCAACCAAAAAACGTCACCTGGCTTTGACAAACATTTACATACCGAGCACAGAAACACAATCCTCTCCAATATTGCCAGCATGTGCATACAGATCGAATTTTCCCCCAGTGTTTCCTTTTATTTATTTATTTTTTGCAGTGGAAAAAAACAAATGAGGAGATATATTATGTTTATCTAAGTTGTATCCTAAATATGTATCAATTTTAAACAAATCTAAATGTCACTGATGACCTAATACCTGACCCCTTGTAATCCAATCACTTCAAAGCATAATTCCATTGCTGAGTTTGATTAAATTGTACTGCATTTCACAATGTATTATGGGATACATTGGGTAAACTAAATCTGGTGTTGCAGCCTTTACATAAGATTCGGACACCCCCTACAAAACTCACCAATTAGTGCACTTTTTAACTGTTTATAATGTGAAAACAAGGATAAATGTGTGATTGCATCTGACAGATAAAGTCCAACACCAAAACTTCAGGAACAATAATAAAGAATGTTATCAATCAGACGTTAGTCTTCTGCAGTAAACAGCTGGTCAACAGATGCAGCGGGGCTGAGACAGAGCCCTGAAATAATCTGCCACATTTGGCCGCAGATCCCATTAGAATGAAACAGAACTGGCAGTTACGCTCTCAGAGGCAATTATATCAGGTCATTCAGGACACCCCGATGTCTTTTCTTCTCCTCAGCTCTGGAATGCAAATTACATTGTCCATGGAAGCCCGTGAAAAGAAGCTGGCACATCGTGACCTCCTAATGGGCCTGAGATGGAACAGGATCAGATGTAGGCCCACATTCCTAGACACTATTAGATATTTAGAAATCAGCGGCTGAGACATCAGCAGCCTCGGTCTTTCTCCGTGCACAAGGACCAAGGGTGCTGGCTCTGGCACGCCAGCGTCACGGGTGAACACTCCAATGAGTCGCTTATTAGTGGGAACAGGCGGCAGGCAGGGCTCAGGTGCTCGTCTGTGGGTCTGCACTGCTGGAAGGAGGACTCGCAGCTCCAGAAGGACCACGCTGGACCGTAGCTGTCGCGTTGGGATTTAAACTTAACAGAGTCACTTTGTTGTTTCGCTGATCGGGCACAGTTCCAAACCTGCAAGAGGACGATGGTCTTCTCAAAAGTGAAAATACTTCCTCACACCCTCCATCGTGCATCTTTGCATCAGGTGGTTGCACAAAGGCAGCAACAGCAGCATGTGTCTGTCTGTCTGTCTGCCTGCCTGCCGAGGTGGTGCATGCGGTGCCGTGGCCAGTGATCCCCCTGGGAGTGTGCGAGACCCTAGACAAGACAGGGCATAAACAACAAACACACTTCACACAGCACCTGTGTGTGGTCATCAAGGTGCTCCACCATTTGCTCAAAACTGCTTTTCCTTATTAAATAACACATAAGCAATCTATTTTGGAAGGAGCATTTGAAATTCTTCCCAAAGCTCATCATTTCTGCTTATTCAACAAGTCCAAAACTTGAAGATTGAATCCAATGTATCTTAAAGCTTAAAGGTGCCGAGACGAGCGTCATAAAAGCAGGAAGAATGCACGTCCTCCTCTGATCCGCTTCAATAAAAGAATTCTCCAACCCTTAATCATGGGCTCTCCGGAGCTGTGAGGAAATCTGGGCTAAAGAGGCACAAAGACGGGGAGGAAACGGAGAAAGAACATTGACAACAGTAAGAGGGACAACGAGGATTATTATCAGCATTATCATTATTCGCTGATTTATCACTTCTGTTATTTTTACACTAGTAAATTTCCTTTTCATTTCATTATCAAAATTCCCATACAAACAATATAGTACTTCATAAATGCTTGAATCTTTCACTAAATAATAAATGTAGATTTGGCTTGCCAACAGTCTGTAAAGTCACCTCACAAAATGAACTAATAGAGTCTACAGTGAATTTCCATCAGTAACTCCAACCTCCTGTCTACCTTTAATTAAATGTAATATTTGATTTTTAAGAGGTGAACAGCACAAAAGTAAACAGACTTGATTACATTTCATGGCAGCGCTGGGGTTCCCACACACCCACAGTCAGGCTTTTCTTTTGAAATACTTCTGCGTGTGTACAGTTGCGTTGACTGTCCTGTAGCTCCACTGACAGTGCGTCCTCCACAGCCCCAAACAGGCGGCCCTCAGTCCTCATCCTCATCCTCATCCTCATTCGGGTCTGGGACAGAGACTCTCAGGCACCAGGCAAGTCAGGCCAGCAAGGTGGACCCCCCCCCACCCCAGTCAGCTGTGATGAAGCTGACTGAAGCATCACACACACAGCAGACTGACGGTGTTGTGGGTTTCTGTCTGTGTGCATTTCGGGGGAAATCCCAAATGTGACACTTAACAGTAGTTAGGTTTGCGATTCAGATCAGTTAATGCTTGACTCTAGCTTAATATGTTCTTTTTTAACAATAGATGTTCAGTGATGTCTCTCTCTGATTTGAAATGTGTATTCTTTTTTAAAATTTTCATATATTTAATGTGTTCCTGTTCATTCCTTCCCTCTCTATTAAATAACATAAAAATACATTAGATAAGAGGTCTCGCTGTCCAAACCCTAACTAGCCCCAACCCTAAGCAGCATCACCCTTCCTGCAGCTAACGACACTCAGTCTGATGGATTATTACAGATTTGATTTCAATAATTGTCAGATTTAGTCTGATCACGTCTCCATTTCAATGACCTCACGTCGACTCCTAGTGGCGGTTTGCGGCAACTGCAGCAAAGCGCAAACCCGAGAAAATCCGCAGTTCTGAGAGGTTCCACATGAAAAGAGGTTCTCCTAAAAAAGACGTTCTCCTAAAAACAATGAGCATATGTTCCCATATGCATTGAGGGACACATAGTTCCTTAGTGTTATATATGTTATATTGAGTCTTTTCGGGTGGGCATGCGGGAGATGTGCTGATAGATGGAGGC
>CAAE01014723.1:72652-153257 GCA_000180735.1 Tetraodon nigroviridis
CCCCCCCCCCCCCCCCCCTTTCTCTCATATGATCGGCCTTTTCCCCAGCGAGGGACTCTGCAGAGGACAGTTGGTCACCGTGGTCTGAATGGACCCATTGTTCTGTATCATGTGGGCGGGGCATCCAGCAGCGTGGTCGCTCTTGCGATCGTATCAATAACAACTGTGAGGGCACCTCAGTGCAGACCCGAGACTGCTACATACAGGAGTGTGACAAGCGATGTGAGTTCAGCCAACATGCTTTTGATTGTCATCTAATTTTTGTATTATTAAATCTGATTTTTCTCTGGCTACCATTGTCTAAAAGTTTGTTTCTTTATTGCTGACCTCTGACCCTTCTTTATGGCCTCTAGTCAAGCAAGACGGCAGCTGGAGTCACTGGTCGCCTTGGTCATCTTGCTCTGTCACCTGTGGCGCTGGTGTCATTACCCGTATCCGTCTGTGTAACTCCCCCACCCCCCAGTTTGGGGGCAAAAGCTGTACAGGAGAGGGTCGACAAACTGAGAAGTGTCAAAAGTCTTCGTGCCCGAGTAAGTTCAGACCATCCTACCGCACTTAAACGCGATAAACAGCAAAAAAACCTAAAAAGAGATAATTGATCTTTTCCCCTTATTGTCCACAGTCAATGGTAACTGGGGGCCTTGGTCACCGTGGGACACATGCACTCTCACTTGTGGTGGTGGCGTTCAAATTCGTAAGCGTCTCTGCAATGACCCCGAACCAAAATATGGTGGAAAAGATTGTGTTGGAGATGCCAAAGACATCCAGATATGCAACAACAAATCCTGCCCAATTGGTGCGACAACTGCTATATTTATCACGTTGATCTTGTTGCTACTGCCTTATTAATAAGCCATCATTGTCTTTTGTTTTTTGTTTTTTTTTTTTTTCAGATGGATGCCTGTCTAACCCCTGCTTTGCTGGAGTCAAGTGCACCAGTTTTCCTGATGGTTCCTGGAAGTGTGGAAAGTGCCCAGTTGGCTACAGTGGTAATGGAATCAAGTGTAAAGACATTGATGAGGTATAGTGGTGAAATCCTTCATGATTTCATGGTTAGCAGTCTTTAGCTGTGGTGTCTCATTAGTACCATCTCTCCTAATGATAGTGCAAGGAGGTTCCTGACGCGTGCTTTGAGTTTAATGGCGTGCACCGCTGCGAGAACACAGATCCTGGCTACAACTGTCTACCTTGTCCTCCTCGCTACTCAGGACCCCAACCGTATGGTAAAGGTGTTGAGCAGGCTGTTGCTAAAAAACAGGTAAGTGTTGCCGTTCACAGGACAGTGAAAAGGCAAATGTTCTGGGAGAGAGTTGAGGTTTTTTGCCATCTGCTCCCAACCTGATTACTGATCAATCTGGACCGCTCTTCTTCAGATCTGCACTCCTCGTAATCCCTGCCTTGATGGAAGCCATGAGTGCAATAAAAATGCCCGCTGTAACTACCTTGGACACTTTGCCGATCCCATGTATCGCTGTGAGTGCAAGCCCGGCTATGCTGGCAATGGCCATATCTGTGGAGAGGACACGGATCTGGATGGTTGGCCCAATTTAGACCTGATTTGTGTGGAAAACGCCACCTACCACTGCAAGAAGGTACATACTTACTTAGCAGTTTTGTTCTTTTTTTTGTGTTGTTGTTTTTTTATTTAATTCTTCTGTCTGTTATCCAGGATAACTGTCCCAACCTTCCCAATTCGGGGCAAGAAGATTACGATAACGATGGTATTGGAGATGCTTGTGACAACGATGATGACAATGATGGCATTCCCGATGACAGGGTAGGAAAAACTGTCCAAATGGCACCAGGATGAATGTGTGTACCTTAGTTCTTTGCTTTCACTATTCATGAGAATTAATAAGCCAGATGAAGCAGGGGGAGGAGCAGCGCTCCAGAAAAGCAAATGTCTTTTAGAGCCTGAGCCAAAACCTCAAATTCCAAAACTGAAGTATGAAGGAAACTGCTTGTATGTTTGCTAATCCCTACATTAACACTGGGCGAAGACTTACAGAAAAAGCACCTCTTTATCCTGCTTTACACTCTCTTAATAGGCGCTTCTGACGAGAATTGGCAAAAATCTCACTTGATTCTGTCTCCTAAATTCGATCTCTAACCTTCATTTTTCTCCCAACAAAAACAGGACAACTGTCCATTTGTGTACAACCCCAGGCAGTATGATTATGACCGAGACGATGTGGGTGACCGCTGTGACAACTGCCCGTACAATAGTAACCCAGACCAGACAGATACAGACAATAATGGAGAGGGAGACGCTTGTGCTGTGGACATTGATGGAGATGGTGAGTACCAAAGACTACAGCATGTTAAAAGTAAATATCTGCTCTAATTAGAATCCATACCACCACCGGTCACTATTTGGCATCTTACATGACTGGATTCTTAATTTGAATCCAGATTGTAATGAAGATTATATATTTATTTCATGTATTTTCTATTATTTTCCAGGCATACTGAATGAGAAGGACAATTGTCCCTATGTGTACAATGTTGATCAAAGAGACACAGACCTCGATGGTGTGGGAGACATGTGTGACAACTGTCCCCTGGAACATAATCCTGATCAGGTCTGTGGACTTTGTTCCTGCCTGTTTCTTTCCTCCTAACCCACCAGCAGTAATCTACATTCACCTACCAGCATTTTTCTGCAGCTAAGCAGTATTTGTGTTTCAACTGAGACGGAGCCTTTGTGATTCACCCCAAATAGGCCTTCTAAGATTTATTACACTGTGTAATGTTGGAAGCAAATCCTCAAGAGCACGTCAGTTCAATAAGGCATAGCAGGGGCGTGTGTCTTATTCTCAGTGGCCCATTGATGTTAGCTACCAAATGTGAGTAAGGAGGCCCCAGCCTGGAGAATGGCCTGGCCCTAGGCTGTGTACACGGGCTGCCTGCACACCGTGGTCCAGTCCAGTATGCTACAGTGAGAAGTAGGAATGTGCCAAAGAACAGGATTGTGGAAAGCAGAGGAGAGTCTAAATCTATACTGAGTAAAATATATATACTTAAAATTAAATTCAGACAAAGACACGGCATTAAACTGTAAAACAGGGGACTTTATCCAGTTTTATTACATCCCCAGTACCCTAGTAGAGTTAGAAGTTAAACCAGATGTGGATGTAATTATTAGCTATAAAAACTATTTTGACCATTAATTCAAATAAATCTTGTCTTTCTTCAGGTGGACACAGATGACGATCGTGTAGGAGACAAGTGTGACAGCAACCAGGACATCGATGAAGACGGACACCAGAACAATCTGGACAACTGCCCATACATACCGAATGCCAACCAGGCAGACCATGACAAGGATGGAAAGGGAGACGCTTGTGATCATGATGATGATAATGATGGCATCCCTGACGACAAGGACAACTGCAGGCTTGCCTTCAACCCTGACCAGCTGGACTCTGATGGTGTGTAAAATAAGCCACCTTCTAACCCTAACAGATCCTACTGTAACTATCCCGGAGCAAAATATACATGTGACTTTTTTTTTCCAGGCGATGGTCGTGGTGATGCGTGCAAGGACGACTTTGACCAAGACAATGTGCCCGACATCTACGATGTGTGCCCAGAGAACTTTGACATTAGTGAGACGGATTTCCGTAAATTCCAGATGGTTCCTCTGGACCCCAAAGGCACATCGCAGATTGACCCTAACTGGGTTGTCCGCCATCAAGGCAAAGAGCTGGTCCAGACAGTCAACTGTGATCCTGGTATTGCTGTTGGTAAGTGTGTTTTGGCTGTAAAGGATGCATTTATTAACAATCCGAAACTTCAAGGTTGTTCTTACCCATGACTTCATACTTTAGGCTACCATGAATTCAATTCAGTGGACTTCAGCGGGACGTTCTTCATCAACACAGAGAGGGATGATGACTATGCTGGCTTTGTGTTTGGCTACCAGTCCAGCTCCAGGTTTTACGTTGTGATGTGGAAGCAAATTACACAGACTTACTGGTCAAATAAACCCACCAAGGCCCAGGGTTACTCTGGCCTATCCATCAAAGTGGTCAACTCGACCACCGGCCCAGGAGAGCACCTCCGGAATGCTCTCTGGCACACAGGAAACACTGCGGGACAAGTAAGGAATTTGTTTGCCTTGGTATTCATCTGGATGACTGGATGGAATTAACAGGATATATTTTTCCTGGTGCCTTAGGTCCGTACTCTCTGGCACGACCCTAAGAATGTTGGATGGAAGGATTTTACTGCCTACAGGTGGCATCTGATCCATAGACCAAGAACTGGACTCATCAGGTAGGTAGCAGGTTCTATTTAGTCCATGTGGAACTTGGCTTTGTATGCATTTTATGTGAATATTTGTCATTATTTTTTACAGAGTTGTGATGTATGAGGGCAAGAAAATTATGGCTGATTCCGGAAGCATATATGACAAGACCTATGCGGGAGGCAGACTAGGTCTTTTTGTCTTCTCACAAGAGATGGTATACTTCTCAGACCTCAAGTATGAATGCAGAGGTAAAGAGTTTTGCTTTATTAGGCCAAAATCATCCTTTTGTACAAAATTTCATGTTGGTCCTAAAACTTTGTGTCTCTTTTCTTTAACAGATGCCTAATTGCAGGGCAGGAAGCCTAGAGGAATGCACCTTGTTTGTATAAAGTAAGAACTTATGTATTCTTATGCAAAGTCCAGAGACCCTTTTTGATCTCCGCAACTCTTTCTTTATTTGCGGTACGCACACTGAAATGGGGCAACGGTCAGAACGCTTGGCCTCACGGTAGCTGGAAACTGTTTTTGGGCAATCCACCAACCTGTCCACTACCAGCTGAGGACTGGAGTACCTTTTTCCTCTACCCCATGTGAGCATGGAGAGCCAGGCTTCCATCATTAGAACACAAACACCTTTCTGTCCCAGCTCCACCTGCGCTCGCCCTCTCCTGAAAGACTATTTATCTTTGCGGGACCAGCTCCCTATAGACAACTATGCACTTCCAAGTCTTAACACCTCTCTCTTTACAACTGGATTCTTTAGTCTCTGTGCCTTCTGAATGGACAACCCAAAGAAAAAAAAAAATCACAACTGATGAAATAATCTCTTTGCTTTCGCAGAGCTGTCAAAATGTCATTTTACAACGCTTGAGGACTGAAAAGATGAAGGCATCAGTAATATTTTTAGGAATCTATATTAATTGACAAATGTTTGGGAGGGAAGTTATAAGTATAGAGAACATGATGATGTGGATGTTTGTATTCATGTGTGCTGTATGTGAGACTGTGAATGGAAAAAGGAAGTACTTTAACGCATCTACCTAAGAGTCTCTGCGGGGAAAACAAAACAAACAAACAAACAAACAAAAAAACTGTGGACCCTAACATTAAAATTAGGGTAGCTGTCCTAAATTTAGCATGAGCTTTGTTTATGTCATTAAACTAATCAATTCTCAGGGTGAGATCGAAGTGGCAACTTTTCTATATTAAACCAGTGGTCAGTTATCTCAGCACCAGTATTGCACCCAAAATACTTCCCATTTTACACTCAAACCTTTGGCAATAAAGAGATTTGTCTTCATCTTTTGAGGATTTCAATTTGTAATTTGTAAATACATGTAATTTATTGAGCCTTGCCTACAGTGTAGGCAACAAAACAAAACAAAATCATTTAAAGAGATATGGAAATGTTTAACATTACAAAACAATCACTCAAAATCTGTTAAAGACTGGTGTCAGATGCTGAATCACATTCGATTGTACAAAATATTCTTATTGTTGTATTAGATATTCTTTTAATAGGGCTGTTTTGGGGCTTGGGTGCCTTCGACTTCATCTTTGATACACAAATGTTACCTCATTACTCTTGTATGATTTGAACAAACCCACAAACAACAAAATAATTTCCCACAACACAAAGTCTGTTTTTCATATTTCTCTGACATCTTAGTGCTACTGTAGCATAGCTGTAAATAGTGTCTTATCTTAAAAGGGGGGAAAAGCAAAAAAAAAAAGGAACTCCCAATCATGAGATCTGTCCTGTTGAAAAATATCAGTAAAATGGGAGGTTTGTTCTTTTATAAAGAATTTTGCTTTATCACATAGGGTCAATGCTGTTTGTAGCAGATAAATTATTTTTCTTTTTTTATATATCTTAGCTGTTTGCAAGAGGTTGATTTCTGTGTTTGTATGAACATGAGTGTAGAGGAATGCTATTTAAATAATTTATCGGGATTTGCTGCCTCAGCAAAGGTGTTCTGTTCTTTATCCTTTTTACCTTCTTTGTTATTGTGTATCATTTTTACTATTATTTTTCTATGATTACAGTTGCTTGTCTGTAAACAGTTTCTTAGATGTACAAAGCTGTTATTCATAGTGCCTATTTTGCTACTATACTTTAACACAATAAATAGTTTTTGAAATTCCCAAAGCTGTGCAAAATTTAGGATGAAAATCGCTACTGGAATTATAGTAGTTGTTTTTTTTTAGATAATGTGGAAAAGCCTTACTGAGTTGGCTCATACACTAGTGGTTTTCATTAGGTCTGCAGCAGCCTGAAGGTTCCAAACTTGAACACTCTAAAGTCAAAAATGAATGCCAATTTCCCCGAAGGCATGGACAGAGCGGCACTTTCAGGCCTTTCTCTGTGCAGACAGGCGTGCACAGACTCCATGATGAAGGCCACATGAGGAATGTGGCTCAGACGTCTGCTTCTCAGCTCCATCTCCCTGACCCCTCTGATCCGACCTGACCTCTGCAGATGGCTGAACAACACAAAAAGCAAATATTAGGCTGACACAAACCTTGACATTGGCTGACTAGCTCAAGGACACAGACGCAGAATATCAAATATTTTATAAACAATAGCAGAACCGTAATACTGAAAGATGGTAAAAGATGGTCAGTCCAGTCCTGGTGAGCAACAGTCACATTTGTCTCATGATAGATTTCAGAAGGTAATGTTGAGATGCAGGGGAGCCCACTGGTTTAAACCTTTGGTTGTCCAAGCATTCAGAAAAGTTGAGATTCATACATTAAGCCAAACTGTTTTCCCTTAGACCAGAGGACATAAGACTTTCAGAGGTGCAGACAGAATGGCTGTTTTTTAACCTTTGTATGAATACATTTTATTTCTCAGGTCTCAGATGTAATTCATTCATTGTGTCTTGCTGTCTTGGGGAATCAATCACGATCAGCTGATCTCATGAGCTAGACTTTCCAGTATGAATATGAATATGTAGTTAACGGAATAGTTTTACTTTCTTTTTCCTTGTCTTCTTTTCTAGCCTCCATGAATATTTCAGTTAGTTGGCTCAGAGCTGCGAACCAATAAGAACATCTCACCATGTGATTTAGGACGGCAGTGATTATGATGCGCTGCTGTTGCTGGTACCTTCTTTGTCTGTTTAGTCATGGTGGCTTCATCTCTGCTCATGCACAGAAACCACTTCTTGTTCAGTTTATTCAAAGAAAGACAAGAAAAACAACTTTTGCATGAAAATGACCTATATATATTGTATTGATGTAATTATAACATTTTAGAAGTTAAATACAGATGTAAAGTTTTTTTCTCTTTCTACCTTGCTATCAAAATAAGCTTTGTCCCTGGTATGTATTTAGGTACTATAAAAGGAACATCTTTTATATCCACAGTATAAATCCGTGTGGAACTCTTAAAAACATTGTGGTAATTACTTGGAACAGAGCAGTCTAAAACGCACATTTTCTTTTTGCTGAATGATTCAAAGACTGTTGTTTTAACTTTAAAGGTCTGAATCACCTTTGCATGTTGCATTTTTGCTAAGAATTGAAAGAGGCTACTGCACTGGTCTTTATTTCTCTGTTTCCCCAGCAACACTGCTACTTTAAACTGGGAGCCTTCCGGACAAAAATCGGTGGCCGTTATTACTTGCTGCACACACTCCTCAAATAATGACAGAGCAAGGCTGAAAGAAGGCCCACCTGATTACTTCCAGCACCTTTTATGTTTCTGCAAAAAGCACCTTTTGCAGCCAGAGAACTCGATACATGATCCTTTAAGTATCGTGACTAATGCAAAGTGATGATGAACAGAACAAAGGCTACCCACCCTGGTGTTACAACTGCTTTATTTAGCTCCTGTAATCCACCCAGGGAAGTGGAGAGTCTGCACAACCCACTGCCACAATTGGCCTCAAACCTCAGCCTTCAAACCTAAAATGTTGCATTTGGTCTGGCCTCCCTCCTCCACCGGTCTGTCATTCAATACCTCTGCTCCTGCCGTTGAGGTGTTGAAGTGTTATTTCAGGATGGGAGACCCCCCACTGTATGCAACATTTAGCCAACGTGTTCTTCTGTAAGCTCAGGAGCTGTACGACACCGCCTATGCCTACAGAATTTCAGTTATATATAGGAATAAAATAACAACATGAAGCCTGGTATGTGGCTCAGCCAAAACATGTTGCTAATGGTAAACCACACAGCCAGCCAGAGCCACCCAAATTATTCAAATCATCACCCAGGTGGGTGGTTATGGAATGTCTGCCCCTTCTGCACGTTTTTGCCTTTGCTGCCACTGACTGAAGGGTATCTGGGTGCGCGCAGCTATTCATACACACCCTGTTGATCAGATGATGCTGTTGCTACAACAACATAATTACAAGCACAAATGGGCTGAATTATGGCTCTCCTGGCATTCGGTGGTAACACTAAGATGCACTGTGACTCATCACCTTTGAGCTTGTTGCAGCTGGAAAATTCAGTCAGTAAATATGTTGATGGAAAGGAAGAAAGCCACGGGTTCAGCAATAAAAACAACCTCAGCTGTTTAGTAATTTATGGGTGTCAATAATCCTAAACCAACAATGACATGACCCTAATGTGGCAAACTGTTGATCTTTTTCAGGTCTCTGGTATGAGGGTAGGCCTTTAATCACTGACAGTATGTTTGCCGTCCACTTGAACCTTGTCACATGCATTGTGGCTGATTGTTTTTTCCTCGGTGCTGAGGCAAAGCAAGAGTTTCAAGAGTGAAAGTGTAACTAAACAAGTCAAACCGGATCAAAGAAACAAAAGATGAGACCTGTCGCTGATGATGGAAACTAAAATCTGTATAAAACACTCCTACCTATTTGTAAAACCAAATTTCAGTGAGTAGCCCAGACCATCCTGCTCCTGGGTACTCTTCAGTTGTTACACCAAGAGCTGGGATGGTCCAGCTCGGTGGGGCTACTCCCTTCGTCTGTCGCCTCACACCTCCTCGGTGTCCTGTTCTTCTTTGTTGCCTGCCCTCAATCACGCTGCTATAAAGTTACACCCCCAGCACAGATGTTCCAAAATGTTTCAACGAACTTCACTGCAAAGAAGATGAGGGGTAGTCTCTTCTTTAGAAACTTTGCGAGAAAAAAAAGGCAAATTTAGAATTTTGCTTTTATGTAAAATAATTTGGTGGAACATGAGGGGTTTTTTTCCTTCTTCTTCCTCTTTTGGTCTTGCTTTGTAACACTTTTATGGATCATATGGTCTGTTATGTAAAAGGTAACCATGACATAAGGTAATGGTTAACATCAATGGAAAGAAGAATGCAGAAGATATTTTTTCATTCATGAATGTTCGTAAGGCTGACTTCTCATTATTGATGCAACAGTAAAGGTCAGCCATGTAATCAGTGTTTTATGTGCTTGCATAACAGTAGCAGGGCGCTGGTGCGGTTGTAATGCAGTTGCAAATAAAGACCTCAGGCACTGCTGCTGCATTACTGCATCAGTCAGTCTGGAAGCAGATGAAAGGGGGATAAGGAGACTTAAGGAAGGAGCGACGGCTTTTAACTTCCTGGCAGGAGCACACCCTGCTACCTCTCTATGGCTTCGGTTCATCTGATGGCCTGTAATTCCTCCTGGCACGGGCACCCTGTCACTGTTTTACCTCTGAATGAACGACTACTTCGTCAGGTATTCGAATATCCTGTTTTTGACTGCAAAGAGGGCACCCACCAGCACCCCCACCCAACCCGCCCGGCAAGGTGGTGTGAAATATTAGAGAGAGCTGTGGAAGAGCAAATCCGCACAGATGCTGGATTTCCTCACGGGCTGCCATTGCGTGAGAGAGACGGACATAAAGAGCTGAAATAGAGACACTTGTGTCCGGTTTATGTGTTGCCTCCAAGATGATGTATGACGCTGTTTGAAGCGCTTTTGGATTGACATGTGTTATGATGGTGCAATTACGCAGAAGTGCCCCGACTTATGTATGACATCGAGGGTAAAAGTAAAGAGGAACACACTGACCCAGTTTGGTAACAGTTATTTAAGTCTCACTGTGTTCTTTGTACGTCTAATATACATTTGCAATGCTCCAGGTGTCACAATAGGAAACGGAGCTGCTTGGCCGTTTTGTTTGTTTTTTTTTTACTGTCTAAGAACTAAGAACTATTTTCCACAAACTATATCATTTGACATGTGATAACAGTTTAGCGTGGCCCTGTTTTTCTCCGTCTGGTAGGAATGGGAGTTCCTCGGGCAAACCGTGCCAGGAAATAAGTAAGCGAGACCAAACAGACAGACGGGCGACCCTCCAGGCTTCGGCTGCAGCCAGCGTGATGACAAACTTTGCAGAAGTCCCTAATGTGGGCCACGGGGCCAGACCCCAGGTTTCCATTCAGGATGGAAAAGCCTCCCGTGCTGGGTTGTGTGACAGTTTGGAAAAGGGGAAAATTGATGAAGAAAATAGTTTGGGCTGACAAAAGTGAAGAAAATTTCATGGTGCATTCGTGCGAAAAATTTTATTTGTTCACCAGATGTAACTTGATTGCTGGGTAGGACATGAAATCAAAAAGAACAGCACCGACTACGCATTTTGATTAAAAATAATGTGACAGCGGTGGGATCTGGATGTTCCAGAGGGAACAAATGTAAGAATTAGAGAAAAACGTTTTAAAAGCAGTCGTTGTGGGCTGGAGGTGAGGATTAGCACTGAGCAACGTTCCTGATCCAATGACAAATGAAATAAACCATGTTACACGTTGTTATTACGGACAGTTATCCTGCACCAGTCTGCACTGGCTCAAACTCACTGGCGGTAAACTGGTTTGTGAAAGGGTTCACAAACTTTGGTCGTGTCTCAGTTCAGACCCAGCAACAGTGTCTAGGTATCGTTGGCCACAAACCATTGTTGAATCCACGAAACAAAAAGGATTTTTTTTGGTCTTTCAGAGAAATATCTGCGTCACTATGGTAGTGTCCACTACCAGCTCTCATTTCTAGTACAGTTTTAAAGGTTACCCATTCCTTTATTTGATAAATGGAGTTGATACCACACATATCCATTAACAAACCTGTTTACTGCCAAAATTCCTTCGCCGAAAGGTCCAAATCTGGTAGAGCGGTGCTGCAAACAGGAAGGAATTCCTCTCACGTTACTGGGCCAGGGTCACTGCTTTTCTGGGCAGCCCACCAGGACAGTCTCAAGTGTGAGTGGGAAATACCTCATTCAAAAGATACAGAGGCCTCAAAACTGTATATGATATGGAAATTTGTAGAAAATACAATAAAACCATAAAAGATTTACAGGTTTGTCGGTTAAGGAGTTTAATGTTGTTCATACTTGTCCACCTCATGCAAACGCAGATAAAATCATGACGTTTGTTACTGCTTCTCTTTGTCAGGCAGCTTAACTTTCCTGCGACTGTAACCTCCACAGGGTGATGAGAAACGTGAGGGTGCGGTGTTGAGTTCCCTCCAGGCCCATTTTCTGTCCTCTACCGGTGGTGCGAGACAAAAGGAGCACAGTAACCAGAGCCTGAGGTAACGCTGCCCTTTTGCTTCCAGTCAGGAGGGACACAAGAATGAGGCCTTTCTCCGAGCGGCCCGGCCGGCTCTACTGTACACCTTTGGAGAAGTACTCAGCACTGAGGGAGATGGGTTCGCTTGATAATGGACCCGTCTAACACACGGACACACACTTCCCTGTTTGCCACATACCAAAGACAAACAGGTTGAGGTTTAAGTGCCCTCAGTAGTAAAAATGAGACAGAAAAGAAAAATCACTCATCCATCTGCAGATTTTTTTGTTTTTGTTTTTGTTTCTCATGAGTTTTAAACATACTCTAGGACCGATTGCTGGGTTTTTAATTCAGAGATCCATAATTAGGCCTTGGGTTGCACCCACACCACAGTATATCATTCAATCTGGATCCCGAGTCTTCTTGCAGAGTCCGATCACAACCAGATGTGAGCGAATGAGTCCTTGCATCAGATTCTACTGCAGGACAACAACACCATGAGCTATGTTGGAAAAATGCACGCAGACTTGCACAGGTGGAAAGATATCAGCCTGAACAGAGAGTAAATGGCATGGCCACACAGTCTGGAATAAGAGGGGAGGATAGTTTGCTTGTAATAAGTCTTTTTGGGTTGTAATCAGTGTCAGTCACATGGAGTTCAGTATCAGCAGTGTGAGATTGAGAAATATTGTGGTAAATACGTGAAATGAGGTTAAGAATTTCAGTCCAGGAGTTCATTGTTGTTCACTGCTGCTCGCCTTTGGTTTGCAGAAAGACGAGGTGACTCAAAACTTCTCTCAAAGCATGTAAACATTTGCTATTCTATGATGCGAATGATGTCTCATCAAGTCTAGTCATGTTTCATGATGATAATGTATTGGTAAAGGTTGGCTTCTTAGCATTCCTTTCAGCCATTATCACTATTTTTATTTTGCCTTGAATTTTATCTCTTTGCATCTTTTTGTACTTTTTGTTCATGAAGTTGACAGTTGAGGACAAATAGATTTCTAAACCTTGTCTAAAACTACTGGATACTCCAGATCTTAACATGTTTCAAGCTTCAAATCATAACAAACCAGATCTCTACAAAGCCATATTGTGGGCCTTTCCCTTAACGATAACTGCTGTGCAAGCTTGTGATCACTGAGCTAATTACCAACATTCCTTGGGGAACTTACAGGCCACCGGTTGGAACACGGCAGCTTAAGAGAACAGTGAGCTCCTTATACAGTACAGCTGACAGACAATGTGCTGTTCTGTCCCATAAGGCAACCCAAACTCAATCATGTATGTTTAAAAAAAAAAAAGAAAAAAATGGGGCAGGAGTCAGTGATAGCTAGTATAATTTACTCTGCGATGCATAAGTGAAGTTATTAGGGAACGTTGACTCTGTTCCTACATCTACTCGATGCGAAAGCAGCTGGTATCTAGTAGCAGTTACATTTTCTCATGTTGTGTCGCCTGTGGCTGGGTGGCAGTTAGGTTGCTGGACTTTATCCCAGCGGTTACCAGGCAGAAAAACCCCAGGGCAGGTTCTCAGTCCATTGGTGGTCCATTACCTCACAGCCGAGGGCAGGCTGGAGTCACCAGGTTAGCCTGTGTGTAGGGTTTGGGGCTGTGGGAGGAAACTTAATTAAACTACTCAAGGATGATGATTTCTCACAAAATATTGAGTCTCTCTGGAAGAGAAACAAATATAGATTCTTAGATCAGTAGATGGGATGTTTGCATTTGAGTTCATATGTGTACGTTTGTGGTGAAAACCTCAGGCTGCCTCCTGCTCACAGACGAGAGTGGGACCTGCTGCACTCACGTCAGCTCCACACACTCTGAAAATGACAGGGTGGCGAGCAGCACCATCCCCAAAACATCTTTTATCCATCGTGCACACTCATGTCATGAGCCACAATCTAAACTGTTTCAGCTGCCATGTGCATCTTAATAAATGATGCATGTGTGTGTCTTGGCTGTTTTAATTGCTAAAGTTTTCAACCAAACATGTTTGTGGTCCTCCCCATGGCTGAAGCCACCCCACCTGGAAGTTCAGACCCTGGCTGGCTCTAAACTCGTCTAAAGCAACGAGACTCAAACATGCCTTTAGTCTTAACAAAGAATTAGATTTAATCTGGCGCAGAGGCCTGGGTGTGTGATTATCGGTCTGGAAACGATGCATTGAACTCTGCAGCCTGTGTGTTTGTGTGAGGCTTCCTCCACCAAACCACAAATGGGGCCAGTGAGGTGGCAGCTGAAGACAAACCATCAGTCTGTCAGGTGTGTAGTGGGAGGTATTCTATGAGTGAGACGTCAGCGCTGCCCATCTGAGCAGGGTCAGCACGCTGCACCAGCTCCTGCTTATCTCCGCTGACCTGTGTGCTGCAGCCTGCATCTCACTCCAGCTGATGACTGAAGCGGACATCTTCAGCCTTTGTTCAAATGAGGATTTGTCAGCTTTTCAGCTTTTATTTCAGTTATCCAACAGTTGCACAAATGAAATGTGTTTTAGTAAATCAAGCTTCATCTAATTGAACTTAACACCGGACTAAAAAATACTGTCTGAAATGGGCAATAACACAGTAAAGCAGTAGAAGGAGAGACGGCAATAAAGTACGATTCCAACCTTTATTGTATGATGTATTTCTGCCAAACTTTTGACCCAGAAAAGTCAAAAAGTTTACAAGGTCTTAAAATGAAACATCAAACTGGTGGCTTGCATCAAAGGAATTCTGTGTGTCTGAACATAAATTAACACACTGATAGATTCAACAGGTTTACTGAAAATAATGAAATGTCCCAGAACAGACAGCTAGGATTTTTTCCCAAAGTCGGTGTCTTCCTTATGTGTGTGTGGACAGTTTTTGTCTGCCGTTCACATTTGGCCAGGTTGAATGAAAGTGCTGTTTCCAGGGCGGATCTGGACGGGCCTGAGGAAAGCCCTCTCTGCTGGACAGTCTGGGTGTAGTTAAAGTCCAAACAGCGAGCGACAGGGGCAGGCTATGGCAGCCTATGTGCTTGGCACAACCAGGCCGTGGCAGCAAACCACGCAGCCGCAGCCAGATGCAGTAATGCTAATTCCTATCTGGGTTTGGCACAACATGCTTGCTATTAATTTGGGGGTCTACCACAATGTCAGGCTGTTCCAGATAATAGATGCTAATGAAAGCTCTCGTGATTAAGAACAACATCCTCCTGAGGCCAAAGGTCAACATCACTGGTGTGACACACATCAACATTTTATAAAGTCCAAAAACACAACTTTACAACCGTTACAAATAAAATCAGAAATGACATTGCTACCCTCCGTTTAGTCGTGACATCACAACCCCCCCGAGATGTCATAATGTTGCACATTGTATCCATTCAGTCTAAATAACAAACCCTTAATCCATCCATCCCAGTCAGGGTCAAACCTTTCCTCTGGTACGCAGACTCACCGTTCACTGAGGTGATTACGGTCCACCGGAAAGCCCCGACACAGATTAACCACTGGATCAACGCGATTTGCTACTGTTGTAACACAACTAAATCAGATTGGGTCCCGGGAGCATGCAAAGAGACCAATTATTCAATACAAAGGGTTATTTTCAAATTCTCAAATGGTTTTCTGCTAAACAAAGAGCTTATGTCCTCAGCTGAAGGAGCATAAAAGGAGCACCTTCTGGGCAGACATTTTCACAACCCTCTCGGCGCTTAGTCCTGTTATATAAAAACGTGTCATTTGCTGTTGGAAGCCCTAATTCTATCACACACCATGAGAACCACAATTATTCCTGAATGCAGACGTTTGGGAAAGTGCAATAATAAATCGGTAGATTTGTGTTACAGTTCAGCCCTCCAGCTTTCAGGGGTTTTCCATTGATCCAGCCTGCCACGCCTACCTCTTTTACCTACTCAGCTCACCTCTGCATGCAGCTGCCTCTCCTCACATGCAACCAGTCCAGCATATAATCACCACTTCCAGGTATCGACTTCTCGCCTGCCTTGACCCAGCAATCAGCCACTGTCTTCTTCTCTTCTTTTCCCTGTCTTCTTCTCTTCTCAAATCAACTTAAGTAATCAGTGATGACTAATAAAGCGGGACATAACTACCGCTGCGTTATAGAATAAAATACAAATAAAACTAAGGGCATTAAAGGAGAGAAGTCATCAAAAGAAAAACATCAACATTTCGCAGGCTAAGGTTTCCAAACTCTGAAGATTAGCCAGATTAAGGCAGTAGTCCATGTTTCAAAAACACCCTTTGTGTCTGGTGTTTGAAAGAGACATTTGGGTCTCTTTATAGTATCCGAGCTGAGCTCGGTGTGAAGAATTCTCAGACATCATTCGAATCCTCACAAATGTCAGCATATGGAGAAATCAGGACACTAATCGTCCTTTGTCACCCAGCGACATTCCTGGTGTCCACCCCTGGCAACCAGGACTTAGAGGAGCTTGGAGATTTAGTTTGACAGCCGTGTCACCGGGCTTAGTGCGTCTCAGGGTGGGGCCGAACGCCTCTTGTGTCGGAACCCTGTGGACTGTGTTTGGGTGAGAAAGGGGGAGACGGGGCTGAATTCATAATACCACACAAAGTAGCCCAGACAGGAATTTCCAAACAGTCAAACAGCAAAACAAGGTTATTCTCAGTTGTTCACGACTAAAGCATACTCTTTCCGGACCTCAGGTTCTTTTTTTTAGTCTTTAATGAAAGTTTTTGATAGCACAACTTCGGTGGTAATTTTATGTACAAACTAAGCCGTCGTACTTTCAGTTTGGAGCAAAAGTATAAGGATGGAGGAAGTGTGAAGTGTTTGACTGGCCTCCAGTTTGAAACGACGGGAATGCCTACAGATACTCGCTCACATCTGGAACCAGAGTAGTCTCCTTTGCACCATGACAAAAAGGGAAACAAAAACCCTTGTCAGCACATTACCGTAAAAACCCCAAGCTAACGCGCATTTAGCCCATTTACGACAGCTCAGCAAAACCGGGCCTTGTTTTAGATCCCGTTTTATTTCTTTAGTATGCTGTAATTCACGATTTAATCATAAAATAATATGGCTAAGGTCCTTTAATTAAAGACAAAGTCACTTGGGCAAAACTAAATTTAGTGCAGAGTTTCCTGGTCCAAAAATAGTGGAGGTCTAGCTCTGGCCACCAGAGGGCTGTTTTATGTTACACTGCCACGGGCATCATTTCGCCATCAGCTCCAGAGAAAAACACATCCGTTCTACATTTGCAGAAATATAGCTGAGAGGCAGTAATGATAGCTTCCAGAGTGTGATAAAAATATCTGCCACGGCAGGGAGGGGTGCCCCGACAGCCACAGTTTCTCTAACGTGTTTCTATCTAATGTTTTTCCAACTTCATACCCAGCCACCAAGGGTGTCTCAAGACATGCTAAGGTCTTAATAACTTAAATCAAGACGTCTTAGGACATTTTTGTAAATTAAGACGTCTCAGGACATCCTAAGACAAACATTTGAAGATGCCAAAGCAGAACACGGAATAACGCTCAAAGAGGTTTCTGTGTCTTGAAGACACTGAGTGTGTCAGGGTTCTGCAGTGGCCCTGGATCTTTTATGTTTTTCCCCTCTTTTTCCACTAGGGGAGGTGGTGGTGGGCCCAGGTGTCTGCCGGGATCAGACACACCTGTGGGTGATCCCAATCAGGCAGATTACTTAAGGTTTCCGCATAATGGACCCAGCAAAGACACCGGACATCTTCACCAATCAGGGCACACTCCTCGGCTGGCCTGACCGACAGAACGAGCTGGCCCAGAAGATGGATCCAGCGCGCACCTCGCCCCTACGGACCTTCTAGCGCACTGGGACGCCTGCTTCCAGGGATCTGCCTCCCCTTGGGGGGACTACTGGGACTGCAAAATCTGCCTGGTAAGAAACTACACACCCACGGGGAAGTGTGTGGCCAAGACATCTCAAAAAATCTCAAAAAATGTGTCTTAAGACAATCTTAAGATGTCTTAAGACACATCGATGGCTGGGTATGTTCCCTCTCCTGCTCTCTGAGTCCTGGAAGGTGAACTGTCTCTGCACGTGCTCGACGACTGCGCCTTCACTCATCATAGCCAATGTAAACCATGTGCAGCATATGTCAGCCTCTGCATCAAAAAAAATTGCAAGTATGTGTTTATTTTTGCCTGTTTTAAGCACAAAATTTCGAGTCGGCCATCAATATGGTTTGCAATTAAATTTTTAAAAATGTGTTATTTGTACCTTAATCCTTGAAGAATCACTGATAGTTATTACTACAGCGGGATGCTTCTCATAGCTAGAATGCGTGACTACAACAGCAACCTTTTTAAATATAGTTTTACAGGGAAAGTAATACAAAAATGTCAAATTAAGGAGGGAATAATAACAGGAAGCAACTGAAGCAGCAGCAGCTGTGGTCGGCGGCAGAGAAGCCATCCCCGCCTCTAAAGTAACCTCAAACTCAGCCTATTTACACCAGCGGAGCTTTAGAAAAGCCCAACAAACCCCAGACAAGTTCCCATGTCAGGCTGACTCTGTCAGCTCCCCCCAGAAACTAAACAGAGAAGCAAACGCTGACCTCAGAACCGACATCGTGAGCGTGAGTGCAGACAACGTGATGATGGAGCCTCGCTCCTGTCCATCTGTTGTGGCCACATGGTGGGTTGTCTGAAGCCCTGAGAGCTCTGTGATGTAGCACGCTGAATTGGAGTGGACACATCTTAACTGACAGCCAACCACGACCGTAGACGGGTCTGTGGGAGCAAAGCAGAGCAAACTGAATCCATTCTGTCGTATGCGTCCTAATGATGAAATGCTATAAACAACCTCTTTATCCTAACGACTTTAAAACATCCAGAGAAAGTCTTGGATTAAGACACAAGAGTACAAAAATATGGGCTGGTTGTTTGTTTTGTGTGCAGTACATATGTCATTTAGGAATTGTCTCCTTTCAATATTTGCTTAGCTGCTACTGCGTTAAAGAGATCTGTCTTGTTGCCTTTTCCTAAAGGATACTTTACTTTTGGCGAATACACGTTAAACAGAATCAGCTTTTTACATGCATCTGTGTAAATACTTGTGTGTATGTATATTTGTAGGCAAAAGGAAATCCTACAGGCAAAAACAGTTATTATTTTTACTCCTGCTGAATGATCCAGATTGTTTCTGGTTTCGGTAACGATTAAAACTCATCTTTATAGAAACTTTGCTTTGGAATAAACACTATGTTTTTCCCAAAAGAAAAACCTTCCAGGCAATTCAAATCCTCCTCCTGATGTGCACGTTGCACATGCGCTCCCAGAGTCCTCGTGTCTGGCTCCGTGTCCTCCCTGCATCAGGTTGGCTCCCATTCAACCCACCTCTCGCCTGTTAAAACCTCTTTTTTTAAACTGCATACTTTCCTATACACTCCTCGCCCCCAGGTTTACAATTTTCCTAGTTTTTATGGCACCAGTAAAGCATTTTTGGACAGTGGGATTTTTTTTTTTCCTCCTAAAATGTTAAATGAGAATTAAAGGGCATGGTGTACAAATCTGTTCACCAAGGAGCTGTTCCTAATTTATACACTCTGGAAAAGGTCAGACCTGTTTATCATTACAATTCCAAAATACACAGGAGATTAGCATATCTAAACTGGATAATCATCGACTCAACATGTTTGTTTCCAACGGGAACCAGTGATCCATCGCCACAGCTTAACGATACCCGACTACAAAGAGCAGGCAGAGCTTTTAATAGGCCACAGATCTCCGATGGAACACTCAGGCCGGTCTCCCAACTGGACTGAAAAAAAAAGACTTCAATCTGGTCTAAATGTGCAAAAAAAAAAAAAGAAGAAGAAGAATCTGGTTTTGTTGACATATTTAACTGCTGGTAGGGAGTGCTACTCTCTCACTCTGGAATCACAAAAATCCAAAAATATAAACTCCAAAAGTGTGTTGAGTGAATTATTTTACAAAACAGTTTATTTTCCCATTTTCCACCTAAACCGAGCGTCGGTAGCAAGTGTCAATTTTGTGAGAGTCGAGACAAGTTTGGACCACCAAGAAAAGCGTCTAATATTTTGTGCCTGACAAAGAGTGTTGAAGGATTTTCACCTTCCTCACAGAAGCAAAGTACATTTTCACTCATGTTCTAGAAAAAGTTTTTTGACCTTGTTGATCATGTTTTGTATCCACACTGGAGGTTTTCAATCTCTCAGTTGTTCTCAGATTAAATATTAAATTAAAAAACCTCGGAATTTGACTCCGTGCCATAAATGGTTGTTTACTCCAGGGAACGGTGCGGCGCTTGTCCAGGTTCTCTCTAAAAACGTCAGGCTGCTTTGTAAACATGCGAGTGTCACGTTAAAAGCTGAGCGGTAGGGCTGTAAATCTCCACATGCAGCGAGGTTGCAGACACGGTGTAAATCTGGCTCCTCTTTGCCCTCTGGCCTTTTCTGAATGGGGTTCAGTGTTCCAGTCCCACCTGCTCTCTTTTCCCAGCATGCTCAGGGTTGGAGGAGGCGTAGGGAGAGGAAGGGGGACCTGGCGAAGCGAGGGATCATCCTGCACATCCAGGTTCAAGTTGAGTCGAGAACTCAGGTTTATTCTTTTGCAGAGTTTGTGGGTTTGAGTCCTGCAAAGGAAAAATTCCTGACCGGTGGTTTTTTTTCAGCACGTTCCTGCTGGCAGAACAGGTTTTTTTTTTAAACCATTAACACGTGACACACACCACGGTAAAAACAAAGATACTTTGTCCTGAAAAGGTCTCATCAAAGCTTAAAGTCGGAGACTAATAATTCAATATTGTTCCTCTAATGTGTGTTTCTTCTAATATGCAAGCATGTGTGTGATGACTGTACACTAATAATGATTTATTCTTAGTAAATACACCTAATTGGACACTGACGACCCAAGAACAGAAGAGAACAAGAGCCATACGTAAACCCAACTTAACCCAGTGGCTGTAAAGGCTGATCAATGGAGCTGCAGACCAAACTCTGCTGTCCATTAGCAGCAGCGGCGGCGGTGGCGGCAGCAGCAGCTCCGTACCTGCCGGTGCAGCCAGATGTTCCCTTCAGGCTCTAATCAGAGACACGGAAACACACGCAGGCAAGGAAGCGCGCCTGTAGGCTGGCAGGATGCGGTCCAGCAAAGTGAATACAGGAAAACTTACTTGTGCAGCCAAACATAGGTCACGCTCCTGTTTTTTTTTTTTCAATTGTCACATGACCTAAAGCTACGCTCAAACATGGACTTTGATTTATTTCCCAGTTTAGCATGTTTTTGTCAGCGTGATTTCATATTTCATATTACATGAACTCTTCCACATGACCAGATGGCGGCAGGTGTATCCTGGGCTGAGTGGATGAGAACAATACGGCAGTAAAAACAGTCTCCACCCCAAACCTGCACCAGATGCAGCTTTTAGCAGTCACGCATGCACCACGGCTTTGTTCCATCGAGGCTTCGCCTCACCCCAGCTATGCAACATGTGGAACAGAGTACTCGAGGACACAGCCTAAAAGCAGCGTGAGTCTCCATCAGGGTTGTCAAAGACTGGTAGAGATGGTCATCACAGGGCAGATGTCACAGGTTAGGGCTAAAGAAGACGACAGTTCACCGTGTTGCTAATAAACAGCTGATGAAGGCTAGCCTGGGCTCATTCTACAGGCTGCCTAATAACGGTCGTCCACGGGCCCTGGCGACCCCCCACCCCCCACCCGGAGATGAAAGGCCTCTCATGGATGATGCGAACAGACTGACAGCTGAGGTCGTACTCCTGCGTGATCAGAGGGAGGCTGTGTCTGCCATCTGGTCCAGGGACAGAGGCAGGGCCTCTTCATCAGACCTGCTGGCAGACAGCAAACGCAAAGAGTTTCAGTTTCATTTCAGTGGAATTTGGAGCATCCTTCAGCTACCGGGTCATCCCTCGGCAAACTACAGAACAGGCTTGGGGCTGAGTCGTTTCCAAAGCGGTTTTCCACAAATTGTCCTTTTACTTCATTTTTAAAGGACCTTTGACACGATGGCTTCATTTGACAACCGGCGCAGTTGTTGGCCCTCAGAAACATGTTAATATTCTGTTTCCTCCTCATGTGGTTTCTATCTACAGGACACCAGACCAGACCACTTAAATGGTCAATGTGTTTGCGTTTAAGAATTTGACGCACGTCTCTTCCTCCCATCATCCTAGTCTTTACCTTTTATCAGCGTCTGAGCCCACACAGTGACCTTAGATTCACCGTCTCCATCCCATAGACGTGTTTTCACCTCAAGCGTCACAGTGGAGAAGCTTTGGGAACAGTTGTGCCCTCCAGCAGGCTCCGGCAGAGCAGGGAACCTCGAAAAGCATTCCTTTCCTGGACGTCCTCCACGTGCTGTGGAGAAAAACACCAGCGCCTGCTTCCAAGGTGAAATCCACCAGCCTTCCCCACTAATTTGCTCTGAGAAGTCACATTCAGATTCATCGGAGCGACTGGAAAAGTATTTAAACATCTGACACAAAAACAAGAAATGAGAAATGTTGGAATGTGATTGAGGAGAATCCAAGAAAAGGGATTCAGAATTGTTGTTTTTACTGCTCAAAATGTCCAGAGAAGCACCTGCAGACCCCCAACCGGCGTCCTGACATGGCTGCTCTGTGATTCCCACCATGCTCAGCTGCAGGTTTGTGTTGGTGGTGATTGGCTGACCGATCGGAGCAACTGTGTGGATCCTTTTAAAGCTGCGTCTGAACGCGCTGGAACACACCTCAAAGAGCAGCAGAAGGAATCGCCCCAGCGCGGAGGAACAAATGCTTCGCTGTGGAGCGTGGCGTTCCACAGTGATCGCTCGGTTCCTCAGAAAGCGCCCTGGACTGTGTCATTTTAGAAACGCTGCATGGAAAACTCACAAGCTGCCAATAAAGTAGAAGTTGTGTGACTCTGGTTCGGGCTGTGGTCACACGGTGAGCTTCCTTCCGTACTAAAGCCTGATGTCCTTCAACGGATACCAGATGAGGTGAAAACAGAATCGGTACCTGGAACTCAAGGATTCGTTTGCCCTGTTCATCGCCAGGTGAAGCGATCTCCTCCGTCCCACGTCTGTGTTGGAGGCATACAGAGACATGGTCACACATGGCCTCCAGGAGGGGTGAAGGACGGCAGTGGGAAGGAGGGTGGAAACCGATCTGGTTGAGGGGACCTGGTGGTGCCCAGTTGGACCCTGGTTTGGCTGATCTCACCCACCCTGAACCCCCGCCCCAGGGCCAGCTTTTCCAGCCTCGACATGTTCCTGCTAACCATTTTCACACAGGAAGCCCTGGTTTCGCTCCCACCGGCCCCCACCACAGCCCCGTGCCCAGACCGAAGTCCGCCAGCTTCCGAGGGAAAGAAACGCAGATGTCGAAAATCCTTTCGCTCAACTCTGAGGTCATTTTGAGTTGGCATAACCCAAAAGTTCCCCTCACGTGAGCTGCAACGAGCCAAAAGAACAAATAAAAACAAGTGATGGAAACACGTCGGAGCTGCTCATCCTCCGTCCAAGACACATTTGCGCACGGCCGTCCCCACACACAGATGCCACTGTGAAGGATTTTCCTAGAGGCCTCAACACAAGGGCCTATTGACTAAAACCAACACGTCGAACACTCTGGCTGCAACATTTATTCCAAAACTCAACTTGGTCAAGACTCAACAGAAAAATGTCTGGAGGAATGTGACATTCTTTGTGGTTTGGATAATCTCAACTGACGTAGATGCAAAGAAAACCCCTTGGAAGGTGACCAAGTACAACAAAGCTCCCAAAAGGAAGCCTTTGTTTCAAATGATGACTCATAATGTTGCATTATTCTGTATCATAATTTTGCTTTTTATTGCAGCCTTTAGTTTTTTTTTTCTTCTCCCTGAGACCTGAGCAGAACACACCTGAGACGTGGACTCACTCGTCTGACTCCTCCTGGTGCAGAAACGATTTGGACTGATTGTTTTTGAGTCCACGTCTATATACTCCGCGGGTTTGTAGCCAAACGTGTGTGTGCACGTGCTGAGCTTCTAAATCCACTAAAGTCATTAGAATTTTTGTTTTTTCTGTTAACTGTATCCTAAACATGTCAATAAATGATTAGTTGATATGTTGACCAATTCCAAGTTATATTTTAAGTCTTTGAGATAATGTAAACAATAAAGGTTTAATTATTATTCATTAACCGTTTTATATGTGCGTTAAAATGTCTGTCATTGTAACACTTGTTACATTTTCATTTAATGTGCTGCCTTAATCACACCAGTGAGGGCTGCCAGTAAGAAATGAGTTACTATTTTTCATGATCATATCTGACAGAGCTTGTTAATTTTCCAGATGGCTGCTAGCATCAGCACTCTTCACACACACTTTTTTTTATGGGATTCCAAAAAGTGTGTGGCTGGGAGAGGTGACTCGATGCAAATAACAAGAGGCGAAGGCTGGTAAACCCAAAAAATCTTTTGAATTTCAAGAGACTAGAGGAACAAGCGGGAAAGCCTGGCAGACAGGATGGGAAAAACAAAAACACCAGGAGTCGCTCATAAAAGTCAGAATGCACCCTCTGAGCATCTGTACAAAAGGATGCTCTCCGAGACCAGGGTCAGTAAATGTTTAAGTGGGACTCCCTTCTGAGCTGGCAGCTGTTACAATCGCTCCTCTGGCTCCATTTGGCCCGATTAAATCTGGTATTATGTCTGAACAACCGAAAGAGGACAGCAATAAGTGTTGGAATTTTAATGGTACTGATGCTATTTTTATGCAGCATTTAACAGATCTGCACAGACGCACAAACACACCATCACGTGTGCATTTTGATGGAGGGTTTTTTTTTTATCACTAGAAGTTCCATCTGACTCCACTGTTCCTCATTATTTTTACATCTCATAAATATTTTTAGTTGTCAAAACATTCAAAAATGTCATCAGATTAAAGTCGGGTCATGTCGTGTTTTGTCCAGCAGGCGGCGCCAGAACCAAACACATGAGCAGCCAGTGAGGTTCAACTGAAATATTTAAAATAAATAACCGTGAGAAGGGAATTAGAAGAGAATCATTCAACTCATTCAGATGGAGAAAGACCAGGTAGCAGTATATTCATGTTTTTCTACAGCTAAAATAATAATAATAATAATAATAATAATAATAATAATAATAATAATAATAATAATAATAATAATAATATTCCAAGACCATTACCAAGCTGAAGGAAACTTGTCGTGCCCTAATTATTTTACGCTGAAGTATCTCCATGGTGACACGTCTCCAAAACTTAAAGAAATCAGCTAATCGAAATGATCTTCACTCGTTCCGTGTATTTTATTTCTTTGTTACTAAAGCCCAGTCCGAAGTAAATGTCCACCACTTCATCTAACTGCCTGCACCTTATTTTCCTCGACATTTCAAATTTTTTGTGCATTATAAAAAAAAAACAACCTTATCTCCTCTCACTTTTTTTCTCATGGGTGGCCCCAATCCTCTTCCGTATCAGCCTCCCATGAGTGTGTCTGACTACTGAATGAGCTGGAAGTCTGTTATCCATGTTAGTCTGGCCCTTCACCTCTCTGCTGCTGCTGCTGCTGCTGCTGCTGCTGCAGCACACATTCCTCATCCCCGGATATGCTGACACTTGGATCTTTGGATGCTTTTTCTCATGTAAAACAGGAAAAGCAGTTCATGAATGTAAAACAGGAACCATATTTGACAGAAAGGGGGGAGGTGAGGGGAAGGGTGGCCTGCTATTACTGTCAGACATCATCTCAACCTGAGTGGGTGGAAAACACAGGTTGGATGATGGATGAGTTGGTTGACAGTCTCAGAGGTCGTGAGCTGCCTCCAGAGCAGGAAAACAACGGGGCGTTACTGCCCCCTACCGGCGGAGAGGTCGCCTGACCTAACTAGATTATTACTGTGGTACATCCAAATATTGGGATTAGGGTTGCAGAAAACACACCAATCAGCAACATTAAGCCTATCCAAAGATAAACGGATACTTTTAAGGTACCTGTGTATGTAAAAACGGTAGAAGTTTTCTGAAATCCAGGGTGAGACATGAGACTACAGGTGGAGTCCAACTGAATGTAACGACAACGACAGCAACAACTAAACCACAGGAACCTGGTACACCAGAAAAGAGCTAAATGCCTACACTGGTGGAATCTGCAGCTTTATGCTCTAGGATTGACTGGTTGCAGAGAAAATGTTCACTATTTATGTTCACAGGCAAATGTCGAAAACCTGGAATCCTGAATTTCTGTTAAACCTTCTTCTACCTCAGATATAAACGGCTGAATTTTGAACTGTTTACACGGTAAAAGCTAATCAATGTGAAGCTGGTCTCCATCCAACGTCTCTGAGTATTCTGGGAAGTACAGTATGTTGTCATGGGGATAATTGCTCTTCACCAGCGCTGCCAATTGTTGCTCTTCACTGTCCTACTTTCTCACTCGAGTGCTCTTCCTTCAAAATCATTCACCGCTTTACTGAGAAGAAAGCATTTTATGAAACAGGAATAAGGACTCTGTTTGTTTAAATGAAAGGAATAAATGAATAAATGTATGACTGTTGTCTGTTGGAGAATCTGCTAGATCCTGAATCTGACTCAGGAGGAGCCGTAGATGCAGCTCCAGCAGTGAGAACGTATGCAGCAGGGTGCACTTTAGAGTTAACTTGTTCTTCAGGAAATATTATGAATTATCTCTCATGACGTCTGAGGGAAGTGTGACTCTTCTTGACTGTGCTGTAAGACGTATGATTTGAATGGAATTCTGCTGAAACCAAAGAGGATTTCAATCCCGAAGCTGGCGCCTGTCCTTCAGTTTGCTGGTTCCTCTGGCGCTGACAGGTGTGAATCTCCGTGGAAATACAAGCCTGAGTTAAGATGACAGACTGAGGCGGCTGCAGCTGAGCCCAGAGAACACGTCCGCTAACGAGACCGTCCTCCCTTGGAGGTCTCTCGTCTCCAAAAAGAAATGACACTTTTTCGGGCTGAATGGTGGAACGATTCTAAAGCTGGTGTATGAACAGCGCTGAGGTCCTAATCGTGTGTAATTCCAGATCTCACCTGTGCCTGAGTGTCACGATGCCCTGTCAGTGTAACACCTTCCCCCCTGCTTCACGCACACACATACACACACACAGTGTGAGTCACTGCCTCCTCGATGATGGCGACCTTTTCTGTGAGTGGTCTGCCGTCCCTGGACTCTGGACATCACCGTGCCCTGAGGTTGCAGACGGGATGCACATGCGCCACTCATGGCTGTGGCTCAGACACCAGAGCTGGGCGACCTTGGTGGCCCATCCCAGCCCTTCTGCCACCGTGTCCGCCGGTGTGATCATATTTCCAGACTCCAGAACACCTGTTGATCAATAAGTTTCAAAAAGTATCTCTTTAAACTTGTAGGAGTCTTTTGAGTTTAACTCTGCCTCAATAAAAATTGAGGAAAACTGACTGACACATAAAAAAGACATTCTAAGAGAACCTGAATCATGAATATTGATGAAAAAGCGTTCTAAGGTCTGGCCAGGAGAAACTAATTGGAATAAAACCAAGTCATTTTCTTTTGGGCTCATGCTGAAATTAAACATCTTTGTTAAAATTTGCCCCTCATTAAGTTATTAAGGAACACCACTCGTTCTTCGTCGCGTCACACTCGTGGGCTTTCTGTCGGCCTGAAAACATGTGGCTGCGCTGCAGCATCTGGGCTGTTGCCTGGTAACCATGCTGCATGCTACATCAGCCTGTAGCATTAAAAAAGTCTTTTATATATAATGTATCTGCTATGTGAGTGGGTGAGTGGGTGAGTGAGTGAGTGAGTGAGTGAGTGCATGCATTCTAAAAGCACAGCTGCATCTCTGTGTGCTTGAATCAGACTCTGAGATGAATCCACTGATCATCATTATATCTGCCAGACTTGATCTGTTTTCAAAGTCAGACTGCTTTGTTGTATTTGTCGGGGAACACTTCTAAAAAACACAGTTGGGCACTTCTGGGTGTTTTTCCCCCACCAGAACAGCCTTCATGAGTCAGCTCCTCTTAACATTTGTGCAGATTAGTCAGCGTGAGTGTGTGATGTTTTGCGAGGCAGAAACGGGTGGGATGCTGAGACGCTACCAGAACACCAGCTGGATGCTGCTGGATGCCGCAACCACGGCCACTCAGGTAGCCGATGTCTGTTTTGGGTTTGTTACTCTTATCACACCGTAAATTCAATTGTTGGCAGCTGAGGGTGGCTCTTTTCCTCTTTTTCCGCAGGCTTGATAAAAAAAAAAAAACCTCCCAGACATTTGACCTCTGGCTCAGAAGACCGGCTGCAGCCATAATGTTGGGCAAACTAAAAGTAGAACAGGAACTGTTGAATCATGCTCCACTTTTAGCGAGAAGGTATGAAAAGGTGAGTGTGGCCGGTTGGGAGCGGACTGTCCGTTGATGAAAAATGAAAACACCGGTGACGGCAACATGGGCTCTGCTGACCACAGGTCCGGCTCAGAGAGCTAAAAAATTGAGGCAGCAAACAAACAGAAACTCTTTGTTGCGCCTAAAACTCATGTGTTCCTTCTTACTGAGACTGCAAAGAGGATTAGGCCTTTCTCAAACTGGACCGAAGCTGCTTCGAGTTCTTCTGCTGTTCAGAACAACTTTGCAGGTCATCAAATAACTGATGAGGATGTTTTTCCTCCTCCTCGGTGTTTCTCCAACTCTTGGTGCTTCTATCAGCCTTGATTAAAATTCAGTGGTAAAATATGAGCTGAGGTTGATCCTTTAAACTCCAGCGGGCGCGCCAGAGAGACGGTTGAGCTTCCAGCAGCCTCTCAGCGGCTCGCTCGCTTCCAGATACTTTCCTGCGAGCTGCGATGCTGCAGCGCTGCCTGATAAAAGAGCAACGGTGGGTTGCGGAGGCAGTGTCTTTGTGGACAGAGCAGGGGATTGTGGGTAGCCCCTGGAGGCTGATATGGCTTGACAAATATTTGAAGTGCCGTCCTGCTCTGTTTACCTCAGGCAGCGCTCCAGGTTCAGGAGGCTGCTTATAAATTTTGCATCCCAGCGCTGCTGCCAGGCAGCGTTGACAAAGATTCTTAGATATCAAGATTTCCTTTCTTTAAATCAGGTTTATTTGTTTATTATTATTATTATTATTATTATTATTATTATTAGTATTAGTATTAGTATTAGTATTAGTATTAGTATTATTATTATTATTATCAAACTGGGAGAAAACAGTAAAGGGAATCTCAGTTTGGATTTATTGTCTTTCGATTCTCAAAATAGACAGTTTTCAATGAGATTTTGCAGCTTTTACATCTTTAAAATGTGTATTTGGAAACGCCATATACAAACCACCAACACTGAATGTTCGAAAAACATTGAACATGTTTTAAAGTCCTGTAAATATTCCAAATAGGAAATACTAAAACAAGAGCATGATAGTCCTGAATATCCCCACGGTCTTTTGGAAAAGCCAGAGGCAGGAATCATCGGTAATCCCCACCGCTGCGGCACTGCGAGAAGACGCAACCACAGAATTGGATCTGCACAACACGAAGGTGTGCTTCTCAGTCCTCCCGGCGGTTTCTGCTGGGGCAACCGGCAGCGCTCCTTCAGGGGTCCACAGCAGGGAGGCTGCTGACCTTGTTGTTCCTGCTGATTCTGCGTTCGGGCCTTGGGAAATTGATGGTGATCAGCTCCTCCGGCGTGGTGCCCAGCGGAGGCAGCAGCCTCTTCTTGCTGTTCCTCGTCTCCGGTAACCACTGAGGCGGCAGCTCGAAGGGTCCGAAGCCAACCTGCGCGCAGGCCTCGGCCTCGGAGGGGGTCGCCGGAGCCACCTGGGATGAAGAGGCGTAAGCACACGCGTGGACGGGAGATGCCCGTGGAGCCGGAGGTCCTTCTTTGAGGTGCTGAGGGTCTTTTTTGGCCCCTTTGAAGCTACCTGGCCTGGGCCTGGCATTGCAGCTCTCTTTCGGATCAGAAGAGCACGCAGATCGTTGAGGAGGGGCCTCCTCTTCTTCCTCGCACGGCTTGAAGATCCGCTGCTGGCCGATATTAAACATCTCCAGAAGCTGACTCCCGGACCGTCCCGTCCCCTCGAGTTCCACCGCCTCTCCTATCCCGCCATCAGCCTCCAGAGAGGCCGGGCCCCCGGTGGCGACCGTGTTGCGGCGGCTCAAGCGTCTGTGGATCCTGGCCAGCAGGGCGTGGCAGCTGTGACGAGCTGCCCGGTTCACCGTCAGGAACAAAAGCGGGTTTGTGATTAAGGACACTTTGGGGAGCCAGAGGGCTGTGAGATACAAGGAGACGGGCAGCTCCTCTGCATCTGCGGAAATGCAGCGGTAAAGCACCATGGCTCCGTAGGGGGTGCTGCATGCTGAGAAGGCCAGCACCACCGCCAGCAGCGCGGCGTGAAGCTCGGCCTCGCGCTGCGACACGTACGGGATGGAGATGCTGTTCTGAGGAGTGCGAAGAGCTGCGATGATCACCTTCTTCTTCTGGCTGGCGCTCAGCGCTCGGCGGATCAGCAGCATGGACAGGAACACCGCAGCCAAAGGCAGGACCACGGCGGCCACGTTGTAGAGCAGGACGTACACCAGGTGGCCCAGGGAGCCGGCAGGATCGTCCGAGCAGGACGAGCTGACGTACACGTCCGTCACGTTGGTCACGCCAAACACAGGCAGGCTCGCCGCAGCAGCGTAGACCCACATGTAGATGACGAGGTCTCGGGACTTGGAATCCGTGATCTTCCTCTCCAGAGGGTACAACACAGAGTAATACCTGCCAAGAAAAGCACAAAGAATAAAATCGCTACAATCTTCTGAGAAAAAAAAATACTGAAATGTAGTGCAATTTATACAGAAAGCTTTATAAATCAAGATATACCTTCATTTACATCATGCTTCATTTTGCAGTAGTTGAGTGGCTGTTTATTAATGAGCATGCAGATTTGCATAATTGTAATTCATTCTTAATTTTGACTGTGGTATTCTATTTGCAAAAATTTATGAGAGTGTGTGTGTGTGTGTGTGTGCGTATGGATGCCACCGTCTCCTGGGTGCAGGCAAAGCCACCCTGAACCAACTGCCCTGATAGAGAATAAATAATGAATTGCTCTGTTACCATTCTGTCCATGCTAGTTGCTATGGAAGCGCCGTCATCTTTGTTGCAAGAGACAAAAATCCACGTTTAAAAGTTCCGTTTTATAGAACAATGCTTTTTTTAAGTTAGATTTTAGATTGCATTTACTGTAAACCCTTTTAAATCATTCATACACCAGTCATACCGATGGAATGAACGATCCAAAAGGTTCTGAACGATGGCAGCAGAACTACAAACATGGTGGCTCATGGGTGGAGTGCTGTGCCCACCTGTCTAGAGCGATGGCGCTGAAACTGAGCACGGTGACGGAACAGCAGAGCTTCTGGAAGAACTTGACGGCCTTGCACACGACCAGAGCGTGCAGCCACCAGCAGCAACGCGGACTGACCCCCAGCGCCATGTCAAAGGGGACGCACGCCAGGCCCGTGCAGATGCCCGAGCAGGCCAGGTTCTTGATGAAGCGGCTGGTGACGGGTTTGAAGACGCTGGTGGAGCTGGCACACCACAACATGGTGACGTTGCCTGCGGAGGAGAAGAGAGGCGGGACGGCATTTTAATGATTCTTTCTAAATTATAGTCTTGATGACGCCCTGATGGTGGTGTTAATATTCGGTTTTGGACAAGGATACACAAGTTAAGGGCCAACAGGAGTCTTCCTGTTTTGTGTTTTTACTGGGGCCATTCTGAGTGACACACAGGCTCAGAGCGGGCTGGAAACTGAAGGAAGTGTTGATCAGTCTGAGCATAATGAAATATATCACACTCAAAATAACAGAGGAAACACTTCCTTCTGTGTTTTAAGAGAAACGTGGCCGTGGTTGTAAATGTTGACTTTGTAGCCAGCTGGTAATATTGCGTTTGTGAACTCACTCGGTCCCCTTGTGAGCGGAACCCTCTCCAACAGTCCAGAGACACCTTAGCAACAGTCGGTGCGAGGGCGAGAGCAAACAATAAACATGACCTGCACAGGGTGGCTTCCCCCCCCCCCCACTTTACAAATGGCTGTCCAAACCTAGGAACTCACATGGGCGTCTGGCTCATGTGTGTGAAAATACGTCATCTCTGGTGTTAATGAAGTGCTTGCAGTGCTGAAAGGACACTCCAAACACAGCTGAAGGCCCCACATGTGAAGTGTCGTTAGCGTGTTCAGCACCTCCCAGCCAATGACACACAACAGCAACAAATGGAGACAGTAGAAAATCCACGCTGAAGACAGGGCAGACGGAGAGAGTCCACACCAGCCTCCTTTCTGTACGTTCCACAGAGGAGGAGCCATTGTGACTATTGCTGGCTGCGCTTCAGATCTCAGCAGTTTTGATAATGTTCACCGGCAATTTCGGAGGGGACCAGCTGCTGAAGAGCATCCCGAGATAGGATCCAGCAGACACCATAATGGAAGACCGTTTCAAAGCGCATACATCAAATGAAAGAACAGTTGATGGCGCTTCTCCTCCGCCGTACACCTTTCTACTCATCTCAGCTCACTTTAGAAACGAGTGCTTTATTTTTCTGCTCCAAATATTACCACTCCAAGGCTGGAAGGTTGTCATGGTTTCTTATAGCAGGGGGACAACCAACGGCAACAGGAAATGTGGGAACCTTTCCTCTCTGCTCGGATGATGACAGATCACAGCGTCGATGACGTGTCTCCAACTGAGCCTGCATAATCCATTTCCAACTGTTTTATTAAACAATCCTATTAACTACTGTATATCTGAATATTGTATGGAAAATGTAAAAAATAAAAATAAATGAACAATAAAACAAAGTCAAGGTTTGATGTTTGGTCCAAACTGAAAATTAAAAAAACTGATGTTGGGAGACTAATTAGAGGGAAAATAATAATCTGAAGGAGCTGAACCGTCTCCAGTATTTCCCAGTTACACTCCAAATGTTGGGGAAAACTCTGTCAAACAGTCTGCTATTCCAGCAGCAGAAGGAGGGGGGTTCATGTGATGGATCACTGACCTCTGTGACCAAACCCAAAAATCCCACCTCTCCTTCTGGTAAGCAGAGGTTGACAGAAGATGGATCAGCGTAACGCTACTGGACATGCCGCCATGAGTCCGGCTTTACGTCTGCCTCCCGGTACCACGGGTGGAACACGGAGCCGACCCAACCCTCTGGATGGACTTTCAGAATCTGTGTGCCAACAAAAGACATCTTGCCTCTTTTCGGATAAATTTGAACCTTTAACCTTCTGCAAATGACCACACACAGCAACACCAAAAAGTGAATTTTAATGAAATACTGGTCTTACATAACTAGAAAACTGGAACAAATACTGCATCAAAATAAGGTAGAAAGTAGGACTTGACACTTTTGTAGATTAAAATCGGGAAATGATGTGTAAGAATTGATGTTATTATATTGGCTCTTGATGGGTGAATTAGACCTGCATTAAGATAATGGTAATTATCACCATAGTTTAGACAGAAAATGCCAGCGCACAGAAAAAAAAACCAACACATTTTTATGAATGGATTTAGGCGTAAACGGGGAGGACACGTAATAAGCTGGTAAAATCTGCTGTTTTCTGTGTTCGTTGATATTTGACTTACAGAGCAGCGAAGTCAGGAGGATGAAGACCAGGATGGTGGTGTTGAGGAGCCGGTAGGCTCCGCTCAGCGGCTCCCCGGGCTCGGCGCCCTCCGCCGCCGGGCTGCCGTGCCACCAGGTCGGCGGGCTCGACGCGTTCAGCGGCTCCAGCCTGAGGTGGGTGACGGTGAAATTCCCAGCCTCGTATCCGAGGCTTCCCAGGCTGCCCATCTTGGGGAGGGGAATTTAGGAAGGCTGGTGGGCTGCCAGCAGCCAGCATCAAAGACGCATATCTGACCACCAAAGCGCTGCAAAAAGGAACCAGAAAATATCTCCAAAATAGCAAACGCAAAGATGAATATAACGCATGAATCACGCACTGCTCCAAAAAAGGAAGGAACTATTTTGAGATCGTCACTGAAATTTATGCAGAATTCCGCATCTGCGCTCAGCCAGTCTGGGTCAAAGCTGCTCTGAAATCCATCACTGCCAAGTGGGGATAGAAAGAAAAAACCATCTGATGGTGTGTGTGGGGTTGGTCTGCGGCGCAGCACCGGAGAAGAGCCCCTCCTTCTGAACCAGCGCCGAGAAACTCTGGTTCTTATGAATGACGGGGAACCATGCAAATTACACAGGCTAATGAAGAGGAGAGAAATGGCAGTCTGCAAACCAAACAGAAGAGGCTGTCTAAAAAATGTCTGTGTGTGTATATATTGGACAACATGACTGCTTTATAGTCTAAGTGATGTGGCGAGACAATAATAATTAAAAAAAAAAACCATATAGATGAAAAGGCAGTACCGCAAATAGCCAGTAGGTGTCATTGTTTCTCCACATCAGAACGTTGACTAGAACCTACGATCAGAACTACTCCGTTAGTAACCTGCTCTGTTATATAACAACTTCCTTTTATTCCTATTACATGAGCTTCTTGGTGAAGATAATGATGTACCTTAAATTTAAAACTTGTGCCAAAGTCTCTGGGACTCGTGACGTCAAAAATATCAAAGGTCAGTCTACATTAAAGGCATAAGCTTTATGGGCAACAGAGAGTATGTATTTGTTGCTGGTAGTAATTGGACAACTTGAAATATCTGGACCTGCAGTACAATGTCACAGCAAACCCCTGCACACTGTGAATCAGATGTAAAGGCTTTTCTTAGAAAATGGGAAACTGATGTCCATAACCAAATGAGAGCCACCAGATTAAATATTCTCACATGTCGCCCGTTTGAGAGAGCCTATCATAAAGGGAAAATGAAGAGCCTGGGTGAAGTGCTTGAACTCCTTCATGGGAAAAAAACATTTAAAATGATCAAGCGTGACCTGAAAAATGAACGCTCCCGTTTTCAGATGGAGCTGCAGACGGCCAGAGCTCACTACCACCAGACGGTGGCCAGGTATGAAGCTCGGAAAAGGTTGAACTTAGACCTAAAAATACAACTCAGTCAGCAATTTCAATTGACAAACAAACTACAGAAGGAGAACGAGATGCTTCGTTGCCAGATTAAGAAGATGAGAGACTTGCAAAGCAACAGACTGGAGGAACCTCCTCCTGTTGCAAACGTTGAAGGAAGAAGCAGTCCACAAAGTGTTAGAAGCTAGGCTGATGGACCAGAGGCAGACCATTACCCAGCTGAAGGATAAACTATGGAACGCTCAGAGGACGCTCCAAGTCCAGTATCAGCAGGACAAGGACTTTGTGCTGAAAAGAGAGCATGAGTGGGCAGAGAAAGTCAAGTCATTAGAGGAAAAGATACATCGTTTCCACAGTGAAAACAACAGATGGCCAAACCTTTTGCGTCAACTGTTAGGTGGCAACTGCACGTGCCTGTATGGCAGCCAGGCTAGTGGCAAGTGACTCCACTACAAAACATGCTGGAAAACACAGCTTCTTTGCACTGTAACGGAGCTGCACCTCATTCTCGTTGTACCACGCAATGACAATAAAAGCTTTCTATTCTATTCTATTCTATTCTATTCTAATTCCATTCTAATAAAGACTCTTCTAAAGCTGTGGGAATATTACTCTTCAAAATTGGTGTTACCATTAACAACACGGTGTCCCAGCGGTTAGTCGATGTTGCCTCACAGTTAGATGCTCGTTGGTTCACAGCCAGCTGCTCGCCGGCCATGGTGCGGCTGTTATCCCTCGAGGCGACGGTAGGTAGCGCCCTAGGAGGCCGTAGGACCCAACCGACCAGCAGGGGTCGCTGCAGCTCAGGGCTTTCCGGGACAAATCAATCCCACAATCCCCCTCACGCCGGCGGTGTATTCATTTGAACAAGAAAGTTGTGCGTCGTTCGTCAACCGCGACAGAGTTCGGCTCTTTGTCATTTCACGTTTTGGAATTATACATCTGTGGAGATCTCATGACACCCCACATGATATTTTGGTCGGTATATTTGCTGTTTATCTGCTCAGCGTAGTATTCAAACGGACGAGAGTAAAACCATATGTTCCTTGCACTGGAGCGCTAACTAGCTAGCATGCACTAGCGGCCCATCCAACTTTAACGTATCCTTGACGGACGAGCTAGCGGCTAGCAGCCGATCCTTGCTAGCTTGTAGTTTAGCCTAAATGTAGCCGTGAAACCCAAATGAAACGCATATTTTCTCTCTTTCTGGTCTCCTCTGGTGTTTTTATTATGAGACGGGAGACACTTTGCCTATAATCTCGACTTTATCCATTTAAACTGACTTGTTGCATCTCAATCAGCTAATGTTAATACAAACACCCGGGACCAGCCGACGCCTCTCCAACTTAGTTGCTAGCGTTTTGGCTTGTACACCCAGTTTTAAATTGAGGGATATTAGTGACGTTTATGTATTTCGAACCGTATGCTTTAGGTGCCTAAGCTCACTTTTAGGTTGTCTGATAACGAAGGGTGACGTCGGCCATGGTCTATCTCCTGACTGGAGTGGATTTACTGACTGTTTGTTCCTCCAACAGTGTTTTCGGTAACCGCGTCTCAGTATGAGCTGGTTAGCATGTCTGTCATCGGGAGGTGTTTAACCAGAAACAATCCAATGGCTTTCTTCCACCCTCCCTGTGTCCCTCTGCCGCATGAAACATGAAGCAGGTATGGAAACATTAGAGCATAAACCATAGTTTGCTGTGCAAATAATTGCCCAGTTGTCTTAAACCCTGGTGACTCCTGGTGTTTTTGTAGCAGTAGTGGTGGCCTCATCCCTTATCCTTTTGTTTTAGGTGGATATTATAAATAAGGAAGAATTAGATAAAGAAAGGTGAGTGCATGATCAACGTCTGTGGGATCCACCAGTCCCGTCACCAAGTGTGTCACAGAACAGACTGGAGCATCAGAAACATCCTCCCAGAACCATTTTACAGTCCCTGTGGGAGTTTGTGGGCTGTCTATTTGTTGTAGTGACAAAGGCTTGATTGTGCAGCACCTTTTTGGAAATATTGAAATAATTGGGAAATGGTTTCTAGGCGATCTTCAGTGGGATTCATTCAAACTGGGTGTCATCTTAGAAAATGTTTGCCATTTCAGGTTCAAATACACTTAGTGGAACACCAATTAAACAGAGAAAAAGCCCACCGTATTTGCTGTTAAGGTAGTTTATGCCTCTGCAGATGTGTGTGATGGTGGTCACCTGTCTTGTCGACTGGGTTTTAGTTTATACGCCAACATGTACGTTGGGTGCGCTGACGTCCGTTTTCACGTGGACCGTCACGGAACTGTGCTCTCGGTCATCTGGACACACTTCCCAGGAATCCCCCACATTGGTCTGATCGGTGTCACAGATTTTAAACGGATTACTCCACCTGCCATCACAAACATCACAAATTCCCGGAGGGACTGGTTTTTCGGAAAAAAGTCTGTTTTTTGCATTCTGTGGCATTTGAATCTATTTACAGACATTCCCCCCCCCCCCCCGGCCCATGTCGCTGTCCCCTCGGTAGGTTTCAGGTCCATTACAGCGTCCACAGCCCAGGCAAAGCCAAGCGAGCATCGTCGGTCAAGAGGAAGGGTTGCCCCGTGGTGGAGGTGGGCTCCAAGCTGCACCGCAGGACCTCCAATGCAGACCGCGCCCATGACTGCGGCATGGCCAACAAAGAGAACGAGCTGACCTGCTCCGATGACCTACCGAGGAACGGCGGGCTCCCCGTGAACTCTGGAGAGGCCTCCAAAATGGCAGGGGCCACTTCCAAGTGCAGCGACTTCACTGAGGTCAGAGCAGAACACATTTAGGTGCACTGAAAAGGCGCCCGGCCTCTGCATCGCTTCCTCTCCAACCATCCGCTCATCTGTCCAGCTGTCCAAGGACCACGAAGCCATGACTCACATCCTTTTTGGAAGAAATCTCCGATTAAAAGTAGCACAAACGCTGTGGCGAAGAAGCGCCAGTGAACTGGTGGCCTACCTGATCAGGTAAAAGGCGTCTGCTCAGCTGTGTCGCTGGCTGGGACGCACGCACACATTTAAGACGGACGGTCCCCAATTACTGTCTGTCTCCCTGTCCCAGAATTCAGGACCCCGGGGTCCTGCTGGACTGCCTGCCTGTCCTAACAAACGAGTGAGTTCGTACCAGCACCAGCCCTGTTTCTTGCCTTGGAGCTTCTGTCTGCTCACTTTATTGCTAAAAGCCCCAAAAATGTTGTTTTCTGATCCAGCCTTCAGGGCGAGTCCCCGTGTTTGTCACTGGGCTGCTGCGTGGACCTCATGCCCCAGGTCAAAGTCATCATCGCCGGCAAATACGAAGAGTAGGTGGCAGCTGGCCTCGCAGCCCTGCTAATTCCCACTGATAACTTTTACAATTTGATCAAATACAATGAGTCCATGATACGAGTTAGCACGAATCCTCTGCTAATGCTGACGTGTGAAGAGATTCAAACTCGTGATAGTTTTTATCCGGTGTTTGCAGACATATAAAGGTGGGTTTACACTGGGTTCAGTCCGTCATCAGGAAATGGTGGCCAGAACTTTCTAGGAAGGAGAGAAGACTGCAGGACAGTCGTTCAGAAGACAGGTGAGCAGCCACTCAGTGCATTGAAATGCTGTAAAAATGTGGTCTTTTCCTCTGCGTGAGCGTCTCTGCTTGGAATTAACTTCATTTCCCCCCCTACTTTTAGGTAAATGTGGATTTGAGCACTAATACTGTTGCTCTGGGGTTATACTTGGTGTGTTTCAGAAATATCGAAGCGATGAAACAACGGCTAAAGGAGTTATGGAAGGAAGGAACCCACATATGTTCAGTCCCAGGTCCTACAGGAGAACAGGCAAAGGTGAGGGGTCACGGCTGATTAATTTAGTTGGAGATTGCCTCACATGGCTTCATGAAAGGAGTTTACCGTATTTGTCCTGTTCAGTAACCCACCAAACTAAATAATTGCACTGAGAATCGGCCTGTCAGTGAATCAAAAGGAGGTTTAACGGCCATAATGTCTCGCTGTTTTCCACTCTGTTGGTTTTGGGTGTCGGTGGCGGACCACTCCCATCCTTGTTGTTAACTGATCAAACAGAAGCCTTCGTGACGCGACCATGCAGCCCAAACCAAACATGGTTTCCGTGTGTGCGAGGTAGAAATGACATAACTGGCAGCTAAACTGTCCTCTGTCTGGTCTCGCAGGCTATCGAGGCGTCTCTGTCGCAGCTGCCCTGACCGTTTCACGTGTGCGCTCTGAGGATGTGACCACTACTTCATGGCCGTGTGTGAATTTAAAGATGTCAGAGAACAGACGGGTTCATTCTGCCGTCTCAACTCAGACCTCTTCCTGGGACTGAACTTGGCAATTCAGAGGTGGTTTTTTTTTTTTTTTTCGGTTTGAGCTGGAGACTCTAGAGATGACCAAAAGAACCTGCCTGCAAAAAACAGCACAACAACTGCTTCACATTGAAGTGGACCATATTGTGAAGGGCAAAACTTGGTGGACCTCCATGAGACTCGGGTGTAATGTCACTCTGTGAAGTGCCAACCTCTTCGTCTCTCACTACGACACTCATTGCATGGGAATGCACTTGTGGCTGTATTAAATGCTCCACTGTTTTTGATGTTTTGGGCCTGGGTTTATTGGATTCATACATTTGTATCAGCGAGTCTTAAATTATTAGACCTCTTTTTATTTTGCCTCTTCATGTGACATGATGTGTGAAAACAGGTGATTCTTTTTAATATTTTAAATAAATTTGATAAAAAACGAACGTCTTGATATTAAATTAATATAGTTCTTATTTAGCTAAGGTGTTGGGTCAGAAATGCACACACTGGGGTGACGTTTATGTTAAAAATAAAACCAATCGCGATCAAACGTCAACATTGTTAGGTACAATAAAGTTATTTTGAAGTGACGTCATTTCCGCTGAAGCACCTGACGGTCCGCTCATCTTCATCTCCCAGCCTCTATCATAGATGTTAAGACTATTTTACCATTGGACTAGGTTTTAAGTAGATGAAAGTCAAAATGATTATGATTCCCAAAGATCGAATACTGCTTCTGTGTTTATCTCTGCACGCCCTGATTGCTGCCGCGTTCTGTTTTGCTGACATGGAAACGGGGCCTGGCGCAGTCGTATCGACACCACCAAACGGTGATCGGTTCAAGATCGAGGGAAGAGCCATAGTTCCGGGGATTAAAACCCACGATTGGGTTTCCACGGCCAGAGTTCTGGTGGACGGCGAGGAATATATTGGATTTTTAAAGTAAGAAACAATCACAACCGCTAACCGGTAGTAGCTTAGCCGTTAGCTGTGAAGGCTAGCGCTAATGTTTGTAGCAGCTCCGCAGCTGCCCCGAACAGATGGCAGATTCAGCTGGCTTATCTCGTTTTCATCTTATTACCGAGCTAACATTCCAGCTACTTAGTATTTATCAAACTGCGACTTATAATATTAACCCGGTGTACTTGTTAGGTTGTTTTTCCTCCTTGTAAAATCTAAACTGTTAGATGACGAAATCAAACCTGATCCGGGTACTCTAGTTATATATAGTTTTACAGTACTTATTTTTTGCTACAATTTTTATGTTAAAACCACACAGCCCTAACCCTAACCACACCTTAGAGAAAAAGTAAATCTGCACACGATCATAAAAAAATATTAGGCACAGTTTCTATTAGCATTTTTACAAACTTCAGGTTTTTTTTAGGCCACTGTCTCTGTAGTTTGGAATCCTATAGTCCAAATCCAATTCCTGTGGTACTCTTCTGTTCCAGAACCGATGGGAGTTTTGCTGTCAACGACGTCCCCTCAGGATCCTATGTGGTGGAAGTGGTCAGTCCCGGCTATCGATTTGAGCCAGTGCGTGTTGACATCACATCCAAGGGCAAAATGAGGTCAGATCTGCCAGTGTCATACCAGTTTGGATTTTTGGCTAGGTTCCTGAAATTTTATCCTGAAATTTTCAATTTTGGAAAAGAATAATGAACCTCCTCTAATAATAGACCCATGTGTTTTATATGGGGGAAAATGCAGACTGAGTGTAGCCATTTTTGTGTCATTTCCCAGAGCTCGCCTTGTGAACTACATCAAAACATCAGAAGTATTCCGCCAACCTTATCCTCTTCAGATGAAATCTAGTGGTCCTCACCGTTACTTCATGAATAGAGAGACCTGGGGCTGGACAGACTTCCTCATGAATCCAATGGTAAAGAGCAAAGCCAAGCCCAATCCTTTGAACGAGTAGGATACTGTCTGGACGGCACGGATATGTTCCAAGCGTTCGGATATATATTAATTTGGGCCTGAAAAGATTCTCGGAAAGGTTTGCTTGTCTTGCAGGTAATGATGATGGTTCTACCCCTGCTGATCATTGTACTACTGCCTAAAGTGGTCAACACCAACGATCCAGAAATGAGAAAGGTAAGCATCTGTTATGTCTTTTGTATTGTTTGGAATTCCTTACATAATAGGATGAGTCATATGCGCCCTGTCACCGCTACATGGTTTCAAATATACAATACGTGCACCGCGACGGTGTATGGCTTCTCCGGCAACAATGTGGAAAAACACAATAAGGATTTTAAAGATTCTACTTGGAAAATACCGTCTGTTTCTTTTTCCTCTGATGCCTTCTTTACATATCGTCCTTGTGTGTGGGCGTCAGAGCCGATTCCCACACAGTCGGTGCGGGAACCATCTTTGTTCCTCGTTGGTAAAAACAACCCAGCGAGTTTGCCGGCCGCGCTGCATCTTCCGCCCTCACGTCGCCGATTTGCCCGCTCACGGTGGCTTTCTCTGCAGGAGATCGAACAGTCCATGAACATGCTGAGCCCCAACCCCGAGCTCCCCGACATGTCCGAGCTCGTGACAAAGTTCTTCTCCGGCTCAAAGGGCCCCAGCAAGGCAGGCGGCGGCAGCAAGGGCGGCAGGCCGGCCGTGAAGAGGAGGTAGTACCGTCCGAGTCTGCCTCACCAGGCTTTGAGCTAATTGCCATGGAAGCGAGATTTTAATCCTTTTCCTTTTTCAAGGTGCGGTCTGTTGTACAGTACAGTTTTGTTTATTCATATTTTGAGCACATGATTTCTCATATGCAGATTTAAAGTGAGATTTTGTTTTTTTCTTCACACTGCGCTGAGTGAATGAGGGAAAGTTAACCCCCCCAAAAGAAAACACTCACGCTGCCAGCCTGTGGTGGCATCCGATCGTCTGTATCCCACAGCTAATAAAAGCGTGTAAACTGCGTCATTTGCTCAGTGACGTCAGCCCAGCTGCGCTGACATCCTGCTACTTGCGTTTAGGCAAAAAAAAAAAGGGTGAATTTCCAGGTGAATTGCCCTTCAAAGGACAGCCTGTTCTTTTCATTTGCTCCCATCATTGTGGCTCTCCCACACCTACATCTTTTCTGTGCTAACCCTCCAGTTGGTGTGTTTTTTTCCTCCACTGCTGCTACTTCTACCTAAAAGAAAACATATATACAGAGAATTTGTTTCCAGGTTCAGTGATGCGACTGTGAATGAAGATTCATTGAATTTAAGTCTCATAAAATCTTATTTAAAAGGCTAGATGAATGAATAGTAATTGTCTATATAAGAACTGATGTTTTATTTCAGATTTGTTTGATTTAATATATAGCCTTACAGGTGTAGTGTATGATCAGAATTAACACACTGTACACTATGTGTCTATACGTTAAGCTGGAATTCAGTGTCAGCTCCAAGGCTAAAAATGGGTTGCTTTCATGTGCAGAGTGTAACCGGATTTTATTGTTAATAAAGCAGACAGTCTAAAATTATAATGCACGGTTTGATTAATGTGTTTTCTTTGTAAAAAGTTATTAATGTTCTTTACAGGATTGAATAATAATAATAATAATACACCATTCATGGTTCGATTTGTGGTTCCCCAGAGGTTCAGGCTGTGTCATGAGATCCGGAGTAGGTGTTTGCTCTCTTGTACTGGATGAGAAAAATGGATTCCTTATCTTTAATGTGTATCCTATTACGTTAATTACATCATAAAATACTGAAAGCTGTACAACATTTTTCAGACATGTCCAAAAAAAAGTGTTTGCTGTTGCTGTTTGTGGGTGCAAAACCAGGATTCACAGGGCAGTAAGGCAAGGCAAAGCAAGGTGAATAAAAGGTCTGATTACTGAAACAGAACATTAACATACACGTAAATGCTACTCCAGCATTAGAAGACGTTTATTTGGGCCTTTTCCCCTGCAGAAACAGCAGTGACGGAGAGTTCTTGTCCAGGCGGTGAAACCTGCTCCTCATCCAGGACGGGTCACTTTGAAAACTCCGCTGATTCGTTTGGTGCTGCTCTGCTTTTCCCCCCTCCAGAAATACAGTTCAAAAGGATGCCGTCATTGCCGACAAGACACATACAGTACTTGTTTCACCACGGAGTAAACACAGATGTTCACAGACCCGCACAGACGGATGAAGAGCACAGAACCGTGTACGTCTGAACAAAAGGCACAGAGTTTAGAAAAGTATCACCCAAAGATACACAAGTACAATCATTTACAAGTGTCTCTGATCCTTCACAGGGAAGTTCCCGAAATGGCATTCCAAGTTCACCTTTTTTATATACTGTCACACACATATTGCTGCACAGTGTTTATTAAAGCATCCACTTGCAACGGTTTTCACCTTTAGTGCTGCTTAACTGGAGCCTTGATCCATTTCCAACACAATACAGAACAAATCCGGCCATCTGAATAAACACCGAACCTATAGAATAAGAAGAGAAAGAGCGAGACGTCCTCAGAAAGGCATTGGGAAGAGTATAAAACAGGAGAGAAACAGAAGAAACGGTTTCAATTCAGCAAGGTGAATCAGGTCAAAGTTCCCATTTATCTGACTGTGGCCGGTTTTTGAAAAGGGCCTATTTCACATCCAAGCCCATAAAAAGTTCTTTTAGCAGATTTACAAAGCTAAATAAGAGTCACATGACGGCGGATCAGCCTAAGTAAGATCCACTGAACCACCAAGACGAAGCTGCAATCAGTTTAAAAGCGGTTCTGGGGGAACCGGCGAGGAGGGCCCACGGCTCCTGCTCAGATCAGCCCTCCAAGAGCTAAAATAAGAGAATATTGATTTAGCACGAATACTCACAAACCAGATTACATGCACTGTTTCCAAGGTGTGCAATCACATAAATGAATGAAGCGTTTAAAAGCGCAGAACTCCACACGTTCTTTATGTACAGTGCAAGCGTGCAAAAGAGGTTCTGAGTATATGAGGGCCGATTTCTGAACTTTTTTTTGTTTTAGGAATTGAACCCGATCAGAGAGGCTTATTTTTAATTCAGTGTCACACAAAAGGTTCTAGGAAATTACAGCTTTTAAATTCACACTGTCACAGACAAAAGGTGTTACAGCCTCAGAGGCCCCCAAACCCTTGAGCTTTGTCTTCGAAACAAATAGAGTTTGGACTTGATCTGCTACAGTTAGTCACGTTAGCATTCCTCTCATTTGATGCTGTGGATTTACAACGGACAGATTGCGCCGTGTTTATTCTGCGTCCTCGTCTTTGCCCTTGAGCTGCATTCGCCAGGCTGCAGCTCTGCTGCTAAAATTTGGATCTTGGATTCAGGAGTGTGGCGCTTGTGTTGATCTTGAACGTGATGCCTCAGACAGCGATAAAGAGCGAACTAAAATTTTGTTCAAACGTCTATACGTCCTTTTTTCCTCCATCTGTACTTGGACTGCTGCCAAAATCCAGCAGATTTACCATTTACAATCCAACCCAGTTAGCCTATTTTGGCTGAAATCGAGGATTCCCTGCAATAATCCAAAGAAAAAACAGTCCATGTGCTCCTGATATAGCTCGTGTTCTACCAACAGCAATCAATCAACCCATCTCAAGCCATTTTATTGTTCACATTTGGGGTTTGTCCGCACCAGTAAAGCTTGTGCTCGTCTCTCCGCCGCTTCTGCCACTGGCACAGCAGGAGCATGCGGAAAGTCTTCCGGAAGGTCTTGTTGCAGAGTGCGTAGCACATGGGGTTGATGGTGCTGTTGACGTAGCACAGCCAGTAGCCCAGGTGCCAGAGCGAGGTGGGGATGCACTCCACGCAGAAGGTGGAGATGAGCACCATGATGTTGTACGGCGTCCAGGTGAGGATGAACGCCAGCAGGATGGCGCTGAGGGTCTGAGCTGCTTTCTTCTCCTTCACCAGCACGTTGCGCTTCCGTTTGGTCATCTGGTTCTTCAGGACACGGTCCACGGGTTTAGAAGCGGTCGAAGAGGGAGGAGAGGTGCTTTTGGTCAGCGCTTTTTCTTTAGGCGGCGAAGCTTTGGGGATGGTCAGGTTACTGTTCTTGTTCTTGGAGTGAGGCGTGATCTTATGAGAGGCCCCCTTTTTACAGTTCTCCTCCTGAGGAGTGCTGATAATTTGATCCTCTGTGTGATCCGTCACCTGCCCGTTCTTACTACTCTGCCCGCTCTCCTGCTCTCTGAAAGATCCCTCTGGGGTTGCGACTGAAACTTGATGGTCTTCTTCCTCAGAGGAGGTGTAGCTGTTGAAGGAGGTGATCTGGTCTCCTTTCACCCACATATCATCAGATCTGGTGGTGGTTTTAGTGCTATAACTGTGGTTTGATGAAGTCCAGGAGACCTGTCTCTGGTCTGTCCTCTCCCTTTTGAAGTGAAAGCACGAGTGAATGAGAATTTTCTGTGGTTTATTCCCCTCTTGATTAATTTCTGTCGCAAGTCCCTGCAGCTCTGCAAGGTCTTTGGTCCGTTTCTGAGTCTCCTTGTATATCCTGCAGTAAAGGATGGTCATTACAGACACGGGGATGTAGAAAGCAGCGATGGCTGTGCCAAATGTGATCACAGGCTCTTTAAGAAACTGAATTTGGCACTGGTCAGGAAGAACAGTTCGCTCCCCTACAAAGTACTGCCAGCACAAAATAGGTGGTGCCCAGAGGACAAAAGACACCATCCATGCTAGGCCAATCATGATGGCTGCCCTCTTTGGGGTCCTTTTAGCCCTGTAAGTCAGTGGCCGCGTAATGGAAAAGTACCTGTCAAAACTGATGACAAGTAAATTCATAACAGAAGCGTTGCTGGCCACATAATCCACTGCCAGCCAAAGGTCGCATGCCAGGTTCCCCAAGGACCAGTATCCCATCAGGATATATGTGGTGTAAAGGTTCATGGACAACACGCCTATAATGAGGTCAGCAAAGGCCAAACTCAATAAGTAGTAGTTGTTGACAGTCTTTAGCTGGCTGTTAACTTTGAAGGATAGCAACACCAGCATGTTACCAACGATCGTTATCAGGCTGACGATGGCTGACACGGTAGCGATGGTTATCATCTCCCAAAGGCCGTGAGGGGCTGCGTGGATATGTGTGCTGTTGGCAAACGTACTGTTAGGAGAATGCACTCCCATGATGCTGTTCTGCGTCACAAATGACAAGTTTGATTCCATTGATATTCCTGCAAGATAAATAATAACAAAACAAAACAATATATATTAATATCATTAGTGTACTGTATTGTGGATTCATTTTATTTCATTCAATATGGTTGGTGCCCAAAGAAGTGTTTTTCTTCTTTCTACCAATTTTAAGGCCACAAAATATTTAATATATGCTTAGGAAAGTTAATACTTAATACTAAGTGCATGTTAAGTTTAGGCTGGCTTGTGTCTAGTTTTTATCTAAATGCATTAAATAGAACTTGTTTCTTCTTTTGTTGTTTTAGAAAATTTAATTAATACATGACCTAAATCGCAAAAACAGTTTTAACAGTCTCACATCACTGTAAATATTAACTTTTTTAATTTGTCCTCTTCGCAGCATGTATTTATAATACCGGTAACCGGTAATAAGACCCGGAACCATCAAACGCCATTTTATCGAGGGACCGAATTCAATGTCGTACCCACCCACGTGGTGCCACACTCAAAACGCTCCCGCAGCTGGCTGGCAGCTATGGAGGCTAGGCCGAGCAGGGGTAGAGGTAGGAGCTGGAAAAAAGTGGACCGAAGCGGCAACAACAACAACGATGAACATCGGGGCAGAGGGAGAGGAGGCCACCACCGCGGCCGGGGGAAAAGAGACCATTATCGCGGTCGTGGACGCGGGGAGAGCGTTCATGCGCTGCATCACCGGGTGAGACGGAGCGAGTGTGAAAGTTGCGTCCACAACGCTGCAGTTCCCAAGCTGTGCTCATTCCAAAAAATAAACAGCTTTGGAACTTATAAATGACGTAATAAAGTTAAACGGGATGTCTTCACCTTTATCACCTTTGCAACAGTTCAACTATTCCCAGTTGATTGGCTGCAGTATTCACCCATTGTGGAATAAAACTCCTAACCAAAGCAAATTTGTACTGAGATGCCCTGTAAGTAGATTCTCCCACCACTAACTACTAATTTAGAAGGAAGACAATGGGATCGCACTGATTGCAATCATTTAAAAGTTTCTCGGCATATAGAAACCTTGATTGCAATTATAACAAGATTTTGGGGACTAATGATTATGTTCCATGTTTGTTTCAACTGAGCAGTCAGATTGTCCCTTTGGATCATCCGATACATCATTACCATGGCAACATTTGCCAGCATTTGTACAGCTGTGCAACAACAATCTGGGAGATCTACAAAAACTTTTATCACATCTCTGGACCATCTTACACGATTTTATTCACGCTTTAGATTCATTGTCCTTTTTTTGTCTTTTAGGAACAGGATGAAGAAGAAAGTTCTCAGGAAGAAGACTGTGGGGTAGAGGGGTTCTCCAGGAGGAAACTGGAGTCAAACTGGGACCGTTATGAGGAACCGGAGACGGAGGAAGCGGAGGACCGGCCCACTCGCCGAGGCGCCGACTACCAGCTTCTGCTGGAGTCAGCAGGTGAGACCTGACCAGGAGCTGGTTGTCCTTGTCCCTTCGTCTCTCTGTTGTCGGGGATTGCTTACAATGACAATGCCAAAGCGCAAGAAGGTGTTTGCACAAGTTTGGCCCATTTTGGTGGGGCCAGGTGGGGAAAACTGACAGGATTTTGAGGACCTTGTGTTTTCCTGTGTGGAAAACCGGTTTTTCTGTCTGCGTGCGATCATGTCAGGTCGTGTACTCTGTCCAATCCTCCACTGGGCTCGGTTGTACTTCTTTGATTTTCCGTCGTTGCCCTAATTAGATTGAAACTGGAACGTATGCCGTCTTAACCCTCCATTACTTTGCCAGAACGTCAGATGGCTGCACAGCGCAAACTCGTCATTACGGATCATTTGCGGGGGCTCGGAGCTCTTTTCCTCCTGTTTTTTAAAATGACTGGGAATGCTGGGTGCAGCTTGGGGACTGCAGGGTGCTGTAGGATCTGTAGGCTCGGTGCCTGCTGAACTTCCTAGAGCAGACTGCTCCCAGAACACAGGAGGTTTTTTCAAAAACCCAGACGAACGTTTGATGGCATGGCTCTCTTATTTAGGCCAGATTTTCTTTGTCTTTTTGTCTGTTTTTCCCCTGGCGGCGTTGAAGTTGGAGTGTGTTGCAGCGGCAGGTCTCTGCTCTCGTAGCGCGAATGCCAAAGGTTCTCCAGTGAGTTGTTTGACTCTCTCTGTTTTTGCCCACATTGTCAGATTAGTCATGCCGTCCAGCAAGAGGCTGCTGCTCTCTGGAGGATACTTAATTGTACGTGGGAGGTGATGCTTTCAAGAGTCATTCTTCCGGCCAATTAAGGTAGCTGTGAATTTGGAAACGAGCTGCAGAAACCTCCCTTTTTTTTCCCTTCCTGACTCGCTTTCTCACGCAGGGCTTCTTCCTGCCGTTTGTCACACCAACCCTTTAGCATCCAGCGCGCTGAGGTGTTGGAGTGCTCTGTTTGTTTGCTTTGATTGGGCAGAAGCTAGGGGTCAGAAGTATGCGCACGTGGTTATCAGGGGAGAAATGGCGCGCAGGCTGTTTGCACGGGAAAATGGAGAACAGAGCTTTACCGAGAACACGTCAGAGGCGTCCGAATCTATACCGTGTCAAAATGGCTAATTTCGCCAGCCGCGGCTACAGTCATTATCTAACCACGGTGCTACCGGCGCCAACACCTGACCCGTGACCCCGACAGCGCTGCCGCTCGCTGCTGTTGGAGCTGGGTGCGCAGCTGCCCCAACCAGCCCTAAACAAGCTGGATAAATATATATTTGAGTGGGTGAGGAGGCTTTCGGTTCTGACATCGAGAGGCAGGTGCCACTGAGGTTTGAAGGTTGAAATCCGACTTTGTACCTTTAAAGACGGTTTCCAGGAGCCGAAACCATCACCGATCAGCTGGCTGACAGCAAATCAGTCCAAGCCGAGGACAGAGAGACACGGATTTGTTGATGCAAATGTTTCTGTTTTAGTTATTCATGAAAATACCACATTTGTCGAAGCCTGATGCGAACACTGATGCTAAAAGTACCGAAACCGCGGTCCGACGTGTGATTGGAGTTCATGTAGCAGATGATGGAAGGACTAATGATTTTGCGGCAAAAAAAGACCGATTTGGCTCCTAATGACGCTCCAGCACCTTTCACATGTGATCCGGAGGGGTGACTCAGTCGACGTGCAAACCGTGGCCAAGTTCCTCTTTGACTGACAGGAGTGTGAGACGGCGCCAGGCGCACCAGACGCAGGGAGACGGGGATTTTTCTACCCTCACATTAGGTCACGAAGCAGCTCTAAACAGAAGCTGTTCATCAGCTGACGGCTCTTAGAGATCCTTCATTTGGAAGTCTCTCTGCCTTTGGAATTTTGGCTCTAAGCTGAGATTTTTCAAACTCGTGTTGATCGCATTAAACAGGTGTTCTTCCTAATGAATCCGTCGTTAGTCCCGACTCTCGGCCGGTGCTCTAGTGCTGCTCTGGTGCTCTAAACTTTGGAGCCTCTGAGGCGGCGTAAAGGAGGCTTTTCTCCTCCGTCACCGTCGTTTGTGTTGTGTCTGTTTGTACGATCGGGCGCGTGACTGTTGTCTCCGGTTGGGTTTTCTGCCGCAGCGGAGGACTGAAGCAGAGACGCGCGTCCAGGGTGTCTGGACACGCAGCACCCCCAATTTGGATTTGAGGAGCAGAAACAGAAAGTTGAGCGTCCGCCGTAGCCTTGGTGATTGGGAGGAATAAAGGACGGTGCAGAGAGAGGGATGAGAATTAAGGGGCGTGTTGATATTTGTTGTTTCGCTCTCCGGTGATAATTAGGCTCCCCACAGCTTTCCTGAACACCACGAGAGTTTCAGCCCTCACGCTTGTTTCAAATGATTATGATTACACCCCCTGCTAGCTGTGTCAGGCCTCAGAAGTCTTTTCATAATGCCAAGAATGAAGTCCCGCCCCCCCCCCAAGGACAGAATTTGACAGCTTTTGATTTGTGGCATATTTCTTTCCTTCCTGGGAATTTCACTTGTGGGGGAGTGGGGGGAGGGGGCAGGTATTGATCGAATTACAACACACCGAGATGCTCGTGGCCTTGAGAAACGAACTGCCTGTTGTCTGTTTTGACTGACTGTCCTGTTGCTATGGATAATGAGCGCACACAGTGGCATTCTTTCCTCACGCGCGGAAAAAAAAAGAAAAAAAAAGAAGCCGGCTTATTTACCTCGTCGCGCGCTCATCTCTCTGTACACGTTAAGGCGGGGATCAATCGTCCTCGGGCCCCGCAGCCGTCGTTTACCCAAGGCACTAATGGGCACCTATCAGGACTCCATCATAATGAGACAGAAGGAAATCACATTAGCGCGTCAGCGCTTCAGCTAACTGGATTGACAATCACAAAAGAGGGGTTCCTAACGGAGATGAATAGTTCCAATCAGGCCATTAATTTCTATGTTCCGGTGTTGTTATGGATACCTGATTAGCCATTCTGGACTGGAGGAGGCTGGCGTCAAAGCGGAGGAATGGGGTCCAGTCAGCCACCGCCTCTTGTGGAAAAGAGGAAACAAAGCATTAGGCGCGCTTGACTCTGATTGGTCGTCATTTAGGCGGCGGAGGTCGGTGCGAGGCCCAGACAGGTGGAGCGGAGACGCTGGAGATGGTCCCCACAGTGGCCCCTCACAAGAACCCACCCGACAGCTGATCTGAGAAAGGGGCCCGTCCCTGTGGGGTGGGGATGCTAATCCATTAGCGCTGCACTTATTCTTATTATTTCATGTGAGTTTTTCGTGCTTCACATTTGTCCAATCAGTTCAAATATAATCATTTTTCAGGGATATATAGCATTAGCCTTTACTTGGAAGACGTGTGTGTAGAAAAGAGTGGCAACATTTAACAAGTGAAAACATGTTGATCTTTGCTGGGTTTTTTTTAACTGTTTTTAATTTAAGGTAGCATTTGTTTTAGCTCGAAGCTCTATTTTAATTGAAAACTGTCTTAGAATAACAGTTTGGGCTTCTGTAACAGTTTGAATTCACCCCCAAACGACTTTTCCAAGCCCGAATGTGGCGGCTGGAGGGGGTGAAAACGGCGGACAGGAGACGAGGTGTGAGGGTACATGTGCTGCAGCGTTACAGATCGCTAAGTGTTTGACAGCTGCTTCATTTCCTGCACATCAAAGAGAACACACACACACACACTCACCCTCGCACACACACTCACCCTCGCACACACACTCACCCTTGCACAAAACACCATCCTCTGGCAGTAAAGCAGCTCTTTGATATGCCGTTCCTTCCCCTCCGCTCCTTCCTTTGTCGGGACTTGTGTCGGTTTCCCCTCTTCCGCCGCTCCGTCGCTCCTCCTGGAGCTCGCTGGCTGTGCTCTTCCTCTCCTCTCACTCTCCGCCGCTGACTTTGTTCCCTCTCTGCGCTCCTCTCTCCAATGAGCTGAAAAACACACTTGTCAAATACAGGTAGCTCATCGCGCCGCGTCTCATCCTCAGCAGTTGCTAAGTACGAGGAGCTTTGATCCAAACAAGTTTATTCAGGATTGCCGACGGGCTCCCAGACCTCCTTTTAATCTTCTCCTTTTTTTTTTTTCTTACTGGTGGTGAAGGCAACAGCTGGTCAGTGTCGGTACGCTGCTGACAGCCTCTCTTAGGCGCCTCGTTTCTCCTTTTTGGAGGATGTTTTGCATCAAAGCCTCGCGGGGAGCAGCTCCTCAGCACTGAGCCTCGGGTGAAAGTGGGAAAACCAGCGATCCCAGTCCTCCTGGAAAGTTGGAGTGGGTCCGGTAGCCAGGCAAGCGGGGGGTCCGCCACCTGGCATCCTCAGGGCGCCGCCGCTCCAGCCCGGTTCGCTCCACGAGCGGGTGAGTGCTGCGTCCCTGCTCCCAGCTCGTCAGCAACACACTGATTTACACACACACGCACACACGCGCGCACGCCGCTGCGGGAAGAGTTTCCCATATGGCCAGAAGCTTCATCCTCTGTCACACCGCCACAGCGTGGAGAGGAGGAGGAGAGAAAGGGAGAAGGTGAGGAGGAGGAGGGGGAGGAGTCGGAGGAGGAGGAGGAGGAGGAGTTGATGTGGGTGTCAGCACGTGGTTCGGGGGCGGGCACCGCCGGGGCTTTTCTGTGCGCTGACATCACGTCACCACTTCATCAGCAGGAATATGCGTTTGCGCCCGTGAGCGTCGCCGCAGGAACCCGGCTGAGCTCCGCCGGCATCTGGAGACCCAAGGGCTTTGCCCGCCCCCCCCCGGTCACGCCCCACTCGTCACACCAGGACTTGATTAGGACTCAGAACCTGCGTGTGTCACCCGGTCGGGTGTTCTGGACACTCCTGTCCCCCCAGAGCCGTGAGCGGTAACACTGGGCGTCCACCATCCAGTGTGGGTGGTGGTTAAAATAACCAGAGTAGAAGAAGTCCACACGGCGGCGCGGCCCCCCCGCTGAGAGCACTCGACACTCGGAGTGTTTTGCCATCTGCAGAGAAGAGCTGAGGCTGATTTCACACAGATGTGTGAGGGGCCGCGGCGACGCCTCACCCGCCTGTTCCCACCCAGATGAAGAGGCAGCCGTCTCTGGGGAGGATCTGATCACCACTCCACCCGGGGCCAGCTGGACGGCTCCTCTCAATCAGCCTGGAATCCCGCCGGACCCTCCTAAGCAGAACCACCAGGAGGAGGCACACCTGGCGGGGCTTTAGGGACCGTCTCCATTTTTAGTCTGCTGGGTTCTGGCCCGTCGTCCCCCAGCTTCCTCAGCCTACGTCAGGCCCAAGGGCCCCCATCGGGGCGGCTCCTTCAGAGCCCCTGCCGTGCCTGATCCTCCTGAAAGGAAGGCACCTGTTTCATCCTGAGAGCTCGGGCTTGAATCGGCCGCGCAGACCCGCCGCCCCGGCGCTTCTTTCATGTGAACGTGTTCCGCTTCTTCCTTTGGACGAGCGTGCCGCCGGCCGCCTATTGATTACCCGCGGCGTCAAATACAAAGAACCCCAGGCACCTTTAATGGACCCCTTGGTGGGGGGTTGGGTTAATGAGGCACTCGGGCCCAACCGCCGGCTCAGCTGACGGACGGTTGGATGGAAGTGACTAAGCTGAAGTGACTTGAGGCTGCTTTATTCACCCCTGCTCCTCTCCCGCACCAGCCAGAGTGACATTTTCCCACCCGTGAAACCTCTCTTTTCATGGCGATTTGTACCACGGTAATCACATAGTTGTTTCGGAGCTACCGCACACGGTTTTACATTTTTTTTTCATCTGTAGACAATTATCAGAAGGGTTCCGAGCAAAAACCCAGGCCAATCATTTGATGAAGGCCCTATTAAAGCTAATTGCTCGATGCGCTTCACACCTCCCACACTGGGACGATCATCTGGCAGTGGTCTTTCCCCCAGCTCCGCCCGGTAGCGTTTACCTGGACATTTTTATTTCCTTTTGGTTTTTTTTCTTTAAATAGAACCAAAGGCTAATTAGCTCAGATAAAGCTAGCGCTGTATTTGTGCCCGCTCCCGTCTTCCTCCGTAGTCACGACTCGCACAGACTGCAGCTTCACCCACTAGAATCTATGGCTTCAAATACTGACTGTAGGTGATGTATTCCTCTGGATTTTATAATGGGGATCATGTTTAAATGGGCTCCATTAGCAATGTAAAGCCTCCTTCAAAGAGCTTTTTTATATAAATGTGACCTTTGGAGTTATTAGAGCTACTGATTCAGGAGTTCTTCAGGAAACGGTCCTATGAAAGCTCCTTGACAGCGGTCTTTAAATAAGTCCGCCGCGCTCGGTGTGAGTTTTCTGCTGTGAACTATTAGACCTCAGTTGGCCTCCTAATTACCGAGCAGGTCCTCTCGACGCTGCCATGGCTGCACGCCGGCTCTCGCTCTGTGTGAGCCGTTTGCGTCTCCCGAAGGCTGCGATTCCACAGAATGGGAGCAAAGATGGATGCTTTTGGGGCCAGCTCATCATCCCAGGGACCCACCTCTGGGGGCCCGGCGCAGGTGGCAGCCAGCAGGACCCGGTGAGGGTTTTAGGAGAATGCGGTAAGTCACCGGCGGTGGCGGCTCCGCATGTCTCGCCTGTACGGTCTCACTCTGTCGGTCGCTCCTCATCCACTAAAGCCTTCAAAGCCTCGGAAGAGTCAGGCGTTCCAGCAGCTCGCTGCTTATTTAAGATGATCCACAGATTTATATTTAGCTGGAGGTGGGAGCCGCGCTCTCATCTTCTGCTGAACTTCAAGGCTGTTTTAGTCGGTGTTTTATTCCACCAGCATGCTCCCTCTTTAGCTCTTTTTCACTTTTTTGTTGCTTCTTTAGCCCATTTTTGGTTGAAGAGAATCTCGCTTTGATGGAACACAATATGTCTGCTGAGAGCAACACTGATTGGCGTCCACGGCGGCTCTCCAGCCTCATCCAGGAGCAGACGAGTGCCTAACGAAGAGGAGGCCTCCAGGGGCCCCAGCTCCTCTGATACCAGGAGCCGTAAACACAAAGGCGCCATTAAAAGTTGGAGGTAAACGACTCCGGCCGCCTTTGTAGTCTCGCCTGGTTTGCTCGGGATTCCAATAGCAATTAGCGCAGACAGTGATTTACGGGCGCGCGGCGGGCTTCAGCGCTGTGTGGTGTTAGGCTAATTGGTTTGGGTAAAAAGGCGTGACGGGGCGGCCGAGAGGCCCCCTTGAAGGGGAGGGGCCCCTAGATCCAACCACACGTTCCGCTCGTCAAGCTCCCTCTGTTATCCCCCCAACGCTTCTTTTTCTCTCTCCACTCAAGAGCAGTTTTTACATTAAAACTGCCTCCTGGACGGCTCCTGGGGGAGGTTTCAGTTGTTGTTTTTTTTTTTTTGTTTTGGAAGGAGAGAAAAGGTCATTCCTCCTGTCAGGAGTGAAGGAGCAAAGCGCTGCGGGGAATGTGCGTTCCCCCTCCTCCAGCCGGCTAAAATGTCAACATTTCAGCGCTGGTGTTAGCGGAGACTGAGCAGCGGTCCCGGTGCTCCGTGACGCCTCCCTCCTGTTTGTGTTCCCACGCGAGGAGCCACGGCCGCCCGGCAGGGGCCCACTGTGGACCCAAGGCGCAGCTCGGTCAACATGGGTGTGCTCCACCGGCAGCGCTGGCGCGCCGGGACAAAGCCAGGGTTCCCGTGCAAGCGTCCTGGATCCTCCACCTTGCAGGGGTGGGGTTGGGGGTGGGGGGGCCGGTGAGAGGCCGCGGCTCATGGCCAACAGAAAAAACCAGCCGAGAGGCTCTCCATCGGCCGGCTATAGATAGCTCCGCCGCGCGCGTGCGCTAAAGGCCCGTTTGCTAACACGAGCTCGAGCCAGCGAGATGTCAAGAGACGTATGGAGCCGCAGCGGCTGCCGGTTACGCAACGCTGCAGCATGAGAGGCGCGGGGCTCGGCGGCGTGCGGCGACCTTTCACCTGAACCGGTAGAAGTGTTTACACCAGCCAGGAAAGGAGGGATGGGCTGGAGGCCGGCGGTGAGAGCTCGCCGGCTGCCTCCCGCTCCGTCCAGCTTCCCTTTAAGATTTACGGCTCCTCCAAAGTCGGGAATCGGGGAACGTGTGACAACCGAGGTGCCGCGGCGGCGACATAAACCAGCGGCGGTGGATCTGTGGAGGAGCTGGAGGCCGTTGGGTTTCCGATGGCTCACCCACGGCCTCCGTCCTCCACCAGCGCCGCCTCGCTCCTCTGTTTGTTTAGGTTAGCGTCAGCGTGACTCAGCCGCACCGCGGAAACGGGTCATTTTTCACCGGCTTCAGCGAGGCCGCAGGTCCAACTTTGCACTTAAAGCTTGGTCTGGAGAGCGGAGGGGATTTAGGTCTCGGAGGTCTGTGGGAAACACTCCTCCTTTGTTCCATCCTTCCGTCTCCTTGGCGCCGGCCAGGAGCCGCTCCCGTCCAGCCGTTGCCACGGTTGCGTCACAACCTGTGGGCTACCTGAGGCGGGAGTTCCACGGGAGCAGAACCGGATGGCAAGGAGGGGTGCAGGCAGGCTGAGGAAGACACCAGGAGGAGGAGGAGGAGGAGTCGGATGCCTCAGAGATCAGCTCTGAGGGTAGTTTCTTAGCTTGGTCGGCTGCAGCTGGACCTCAGCGGGGGCTCGTCCCTCCCACTGTCACTAAAAGCTGACGGCTTCCTTCCGTTCCTCGTCTGAAGGACCTGTGTTCATGGTAACCGTGGTAATGCCTCCATTCAAATTCTATTTTCTCACCTTTTGTATTTTTGAATCCGGGGCGCCTGAGTGGTTTTCCTCATCTGCGTTTCACCCTTCTTGCAGGGATATCCATCAGCCCTCCCTCCATCTATTCATAAATCCTCCTTTCTGGGCCGCTCTGACAGCGGGGGCCCCCCCGCCAGTCGACAACCCCCCCGCCAGTTCCTCGGCTTGACCTCCATCACAGCCAGGCAGCCAGAGCCAACTGTGGATGGCACCTGTAGCGTCCCGCCTGAAGGGCGGCGTAATTGGAATAGGCGAAACGCCGCCGCCAGACAAACACGGGGCCGCCGGCGGCTGTCAGCTCTCCCGCCGACAGCCCATCTGCACCTGACACCAGCGCAATGGCGTCGCGCAGCCACACACCTCCAGTCAGAGGCTGGCTGCGTCGGGAGGCGGAGGGGCTGCTGGGGCCGCCGGGGCCGCCACCGGAGCTCCTCAGAAACCCAAGCAGATCGCTCCTAGCGCCATTGTTCTGATAACGGTTTTGTTGCAGGATTAAGTTAACCCAGCCTGACTTTCCTAATCTCCTGTCTTCCATCCCCGTCAGTAATCAGCAGACGGCCGCGTCTCCCACCCGTTTTTACTCCTCTGAGCAGACCAGCCTGACTCCTCCTCCGCCGGAGCTCCTTCAGCCCTGCGTTCTGCTCGCGTCACCTCTGCCTCGGCCGCCCGTCTGTGTCCTGTGAACAACCTGTGTTCTGTCTCACACACCAGTACGGCCAGTATACATCCGCCAGTTTCAGTCTGCTCTCCATCATGAGTATTAGCGCAGAAAAACCCTGACTTTATTCCATATTGTGACAGCTGTGTGTGTGTGTGTGTGTGTGTGTGTGTGTGTGTGTGTGAGACACAGGTCTCAGCTCAGCGTTCATGGCCATTGTGTTGTGCCTCACATCACACACTCCTGCTAACAGCGCATCCAGGGGATGGATGGCGGTGCTTCACACCGACACAGCTTGTTTTTTTGTGTCGTTTGTTTCTGTCGCACGCCGGCCGGCCACAGTTTTCCACGAGTGCTCCACTCGTGTGTTCGATGCGGACACTTTTTTTTTCCTTTGCTTTTCTGTTTTTCTGCTCTTGACGCCCAGTGATCAAACAGTCTCGCTGCGTTTTGAGCCACAAGAGCCCTCGAACCGTTTTTGCCGCGGAAGCGAAGAGGCGCGCGGAGCCCGCCTGGCTTCAGCCCTCGCGCTGATAAACGCAGCCCTCCTCGCGCGCTCTCCTTTCTTGAGCCGAGCCGACTGCAGGGACTGGCCGGGCTCACCTGGACGGAGGATACGCCAGCGGCTCTCCTTTGGAACGCTCGTCTCACGGGCTGTTTTTCTCTCCACAGGGAATTCGTTCGCTCAATTCCGCTTCTCCGAAGAGAAAGTGTGGGACGAGGATTCGTTTGCAGCCAGTCAGGTGAATCTACGCCCTCCCCAGTCTCACCTGTCTTTAAGCTTTAACCACCTGACAGCGACTCACCTTTCACCTATTGGACACAACCAATGTTTTTCTCTGTTTCTTTCCCTTCAGCCGTCTGCGGTGTGTGTGGATCTTCCGGCTCTGGTGCAGATCCTCCAGGAACTCCCTCTCCATCAGAGACTCAACCTGGAGGCCGAGCTGGAGCAGGTACGCCCCCCCGTAAACGCCGCTCTCCAGCCGGTAAGGAGTTGATGGAGACTCACGGCTGCCGAACCGCCCTTCAGGTGGCCCCACCGTCGCAGCGTCCCGCCGTGGACTTCACGCCCAAACAGGAAGCGAGCCCACCGGACTTCGCTCCGCCTCTGGCCGACTTCAAAAAGCTCATCGCTAAAGCTCCCGCGGCGGTGGACCCAGACGCTCCGGTTTCCTCCACCACCGCAGCGTTTCCGCCAGGTGACGATGACGACTATGATGATGAAGAGCTGGACCAACTGCTCAATTTAAAGAAACCAGCTGCAGCAAACCAGTCAGGCACCGGTGAGGATGAGGAGGAGCCAGTCTCGGAGAAAGGTGGGTGGAGAACAACCCCAGAGCCTGGGCTAACCAGATTAGCAGCCGCGCTAAACACTGAAGTTCTGCAGCGTTTAATAATTAATGAACTGAGCTGGTGCCGCCCGGAACAGAAGCTAGACTCAAAAATAATTTACTAAAATAATTTACGTCCATCCCAGGACTTTTTAGTCGAACTGGGTGGAAAAGTTGGAGGTGGAAACTCTCAACCTTCCGAGTCTTTAGCTAAATTGGAGATCGTAATGTATGCTTGGAAGAGTCACAGCGTGTTCCTTTCGGTTCCTAGGCTGTGAAGACGTGAAGGAGGTGACAAAGAAGAAAGAGACGGCCACAGAAAATGACATCACACCTCCGGAGCCTACGTCTGCCGGGAAGGAGGTGACGGAGGAGGACCTGGAGGACTGGCTGGACAGCATGATCTCCTGACAGCCGGATCCAGCACCCAGCGCTTCCCAGCGGAAACAGCCACGACACGGGAGCCAGAGGGCAAGTTTCTCAGTAACTTTATTCATTTCCCCCAAAGCGGCTACAGACAGAGGGAGGGACGGACAAACGGAAGCAGGCGGCTGCTTTGATGCGCAGATGTGGCTGAGTCGTCTCGGCCGGGTCGTCTTTTGGGAGGCTTGGCTGTGGGAATTCTGCTGGGGAAAAGTGCAGGCAGGCGGCATCGAAGGAGCCTAAGCAACATTTACACCAAGGTGGTCTAGATTCTACACAGCAGCCTTCTCTGTGCCGCCACGGAGAGCCGTCGATCGAACCGCCGGAAAGACACGACCTTTTCTTTGTGTTTGCTTCATTGCATAGTTTTCCGTAAGGCACGTTGGAACATGAGGAAGTGGGACTTTTCTGGTTTTTAGGGATGGGGCGGAAGGCGGTGTCGGTGTCGGCAGCAGCAGGCGTCGGGTTTGGCGTAGAAGCGACGCTAACGCCTCTGCAAATGCTTGGAGCTTGTGCACGTTGGTAGATGGGTCGTCGGAGAAAAAGCCCACGAGTCTCAATCCGAAAGAAGGAGGCGATGGAGGACTCGGCTGTGCTCACGAGAGAAGTCTGATCAGTGTTTGGAGGTCGCGATCGTGTGTGTTCAGCGGTGGGGGGTGGGGGTGGGGGTGGGTGCTACGAGAGCCCCTCCCCCTGCTCCTAACCCAGCTGGTCCTCGTACTGCTTCCGGAAACAGTCCCCAGTGGGGAAGAAGTCCCAGCAGCGCTCCTGGTACATCTTCCACACGTACGACTCCTGCAGAAGAAACAAGGAAACGCCTCCTTTACATCAGACGAAACCTCCGAGGTCAGCTTAACGTACGCCAGCTGGTGGTGACCTTTAACCTCCAGAGAGACTGGCGCTACCGACACCACTCTGAACTGTCAGCGTTCCGAGTCCCTCGACATGTGTACCATGGGCAGGAGCGCCATTAAAGAGAGAAACGCTCAGCTTTTCCATTAAATTTTAGCGTCTGGAAACGACAAGCTGTCGCGTGACTGTTGCTGCCTCTCTCCGCCTTGGGTTCTGTCTCTTCTGAACGTGCGTTCGAGAACAGAGCGAGAACATCAGACGGGCGCTCAGGTACCCGACAGCGAGCTACAGCAGCACGAAGAGTCAACGCCAGCCCACGCGCTGCTCCTTCCTCCTGCTGCTCTTACGCAACACAACAAGTGGGTTGAAATGTTGGAAGCCGGCGGAAGTTTCTCCCGTCGGCCGGCCCCTGATCCGAGCTGGACGTACCTGACCCGTGTGTTCCGTCTCATCTTTGTTGATCAGGTACATCAGGAAGAACCTGTGGGGGGGGGGGGCACAGAGAGAGGATCAGAGTGAGGGGCGCGTCTCCGGCGCCGCGCCGCGCCTGCGGCAGCACTCACAGGTAGTTGGCCAGGTTGTGCTCCTGCAGGGTGTGGGTTTCAAAGCCGTGAGGCGTCCCGGTCGAAGTAGTCGTTCCCGATGCCGCAGATGAAGCATTTAGTCTGGGAAGAGGAGGAGGAGGGCGGCGGGGTTAGGCCGTGAGGGTTCCTGCCCTGGGCTCCTCATACGGGACGGGTTTCCTCACCTCCATGTCCTCCTTCACCTGCTCCTGCTGGTCCCTCAGCGTCGCCGAAGGCGTCGATGGATCAGACCTGAAGCACATCCCAACAACCCTCAGGAAGGGTCCCCTGACGGCGGGCCGGGCCCGGGGCCACCTACCCTGGATGATGGCCAGCAGGATGACGATGACGAAGAAGAAGAAGGTGATGTCGAACAGGATGCGGTAGAGCTCGTAGGGGTCTCCTGCCGGGTCCTCCAACTCATCTCCGATGCCACCTCCAGCTCTGACGCCCACGTACATGTGGAACATATAGCACTGCCAAGAAACCGGCAGCACAAATCACTCCGACCTCCAGCCGCTCGCACGTCCTCTGAGCTGGACCCGTTTGTGTCTGACGGGTTTCTGAAGTCCCGTAGGAGCTCCACCTACCGTCATCATGTCGTCGCACTTCATGTCGGGCTCGTCCTCGTCCTCGCTCTTGTTGTAGAACTTCCTGAAGAAGTTGAACGCCACCACGGTGTAGAGGTAGACGACCACGGCCAGGAGGCCCACGGTCAGCACCAGCTGCAAGCAGAGACGCCGTCACTCGACACACACACACACACTCCGCCTCCCTCGCTCCCCTGGAAACGCCACTGGCTCACGCTGTCGTTTTGTTACCGCAGACGTCACGTGATCGAAGCTCGGATTAGAAAAAGCAAGGAATTAAACGTCAATCCCAGCTGCCGATTTACATTTTAAAGGTCACCTCTCTGAACTAGATTTATGACGTACACATCCGAGGTCTTTGAAGGTATAAATGTGTCAGAAAGGATGCTTCTGTTCTCCAGAAACACCGCAGTGATCAGAGTGGACGGAGATATCGGCTCTCTGTTCAGGAGCTGCTCCTGCGTCAGCGCCACATCAGAAAAACGAAGGTTTCCTTACTGCTGCCAAAAGAAAGCAGAGCGGCTCAAGGCGACGCGTCCATCCAAGACAGATGGTAGCGGGAATGATTGGTCCAAGAGAAGCAGCCTGACCTTTAAAAATTCCACTTCTCTCGCCTCTAGTTTAAGACGCTTTGCTATATTCACTGGGCCGCTTCTAAAGAGTTCCTCAGTGTTCGGAGTGACGGGCGGCGTTAACCCAAATACTTTGATAAGTCTGTGAGATGATGTATGTTTAGAGGAGTGAAGAAGCTAGATTTCCTTCTCCATTTACATTCTATCTAATGGGAGATTCTGGCCACAGTTAAAAACCATAAACGTTAATCTGCCTGTTTTTTTTTAAATTATTGTGTTTTTCCGCCGACACTCTGGCTCCCTCTGCCGGTGGACCCGCTCACCTGTTTGCCGTTGTGAGTGACTGAGGACAGGATGGTCCTGAGGGTCTTGAAGCCCATGGCGATGTCCAACAGGTGGGCAGCGAAGAAGAAGTTGTTAAAGTGTCCAAAAATGGACATGGTGGTGTACCAGATCAGATACAGGAAGTTCTGCAGCAAGAAGACCCAAAAACAGGCTGAGAAACGGCCGATCAGGAAACAATGGCTACAAAATGAACAGTTCTCCCAAAGAAATGTGAAGAATCAGACGTACGTTGTCAGTCAGAACTACCCCCAGCTTCCAGGTGTGGTACTTGGTATCGATGGAGCTCAGCCTGTTTGTGACAAAAGAGAATGGAACGTTCACGGAAGCGAAGATTACGTCAATGCTAATGTTTTCCTAGAATAAAAATAAATACTAAGAATGTCCAAACTGTGTGGACAATTAGGACCTCATTACTGGGACAAGATGTGAAGATATCATATATGCGTCCACCAAAATCAGCCGTTAGAATCGGACTGAGAGAACGTTAACGTCTGATTTGTTCTGGAATTTGAACATTTTTAAACTTTTTTAAAACCGGCTCAGGTCCTAAGGGTGTCAGATGAGAAGACCTGGAGTCCTCCGCTCTACCGACTGAGCTACGGCGGGGTGGACGGCTGTGTGTTCACCAGGAGACGAGCGAGGCTTCCTTCTCCACCGTCTCCACGGTGGGGTCGAAGTCCAAGGCGCTCTTGTCCAGGCCCAGGAGCTCGGCGATGCGCTCCGCTCCGTACAGGTCGCCGTACTTGTTGATCACCTGCGGACCACAGCCTGGTGAAGCAGAGCGTCAACCCAGAGGACGGGTGTCCTGGCCCAGGCCGCCGACTGACCTTACGCTTGATGAACTTGTCCCAGTAGTTATTGGGGAACGACCTGGGCGGAGAGAGGAATTTCCGTACATTATTCCAGTATTCCAATCAAGTCTCGGGATATCTGGGTGCGCTAGGCCTTACACCCCACGTTACCCCCCCGGTGGGAGCATGGACTTACGGGGTGTTGATGACCAGTCGGTCCCACTGGCCCTTGATGTCGTCGTCAGACGGCTGCTCGGTGATGTAAAGACCATCGAATTCAATCTGTCTGGCGATCTCCTTCTCCCTCTTGAAGACCACCACAGGAACCTGGAGGAGGAGTGTCGGCGTTAATGCTCCCGCCACCGTCGCCCGAAGGCCTGCGGCGCCCCCGTGACCCGCTGACCTTCAGACAGTAGTAGCCGACCAAGCACAGCAGCGATATGATGGTGTGGAACACAGCCAGGAAGCGCAGGGTGGGTAACATGTAACCGGTGCTCTCCTGCAGGACGAACTCGTCCATGTCGAAGAACGTGTCCTCGTCGTCCTCCGCGTCGCCACCCCAGCGGTTTTCATCATCTGTATCTTCACCAGCAACCTATAGATTAAAAAACCGGCGTAAAAAGAGGTCATCAGTCTGCAGTTCAAACTCGCGTGTGCCAGAGGTGGTTTGGAGAAAACGGAGTCACCTTGTAGAAGAGAAGAATGAAGTTGATGGCGAAACACACAAACAGAGCCAGGAAACGCAAGTTATAGAAGTTTCGGGCCAGGTAGTTCTGAAAAAGAAACCACGTTTACTGCTCTCTGCTGCATATCCGAATCAACTTAACAACAATTTAAATAAAACAAAGAGCGTCCCTTTAACCAGCATGAGAGTGTAGCTTGTACTACCAATCAGGGTGGGTGGCAGCATCAAAATTTGGAAATGTTTTAAAGACAGTGACACTCTCAGCGTGCGCCGTGGTAACACGTGGGGCTGTTGTTAGGGCAACCGAGCAAACGCTCCTCTCTTCATGGCCTCTGACAATTTAGAAATAAGCGCGATGCTGCCCCCTTCTGGACCAAAGCGGAACAGTCTGAAACAGCTGGTGCTTTTCAGTCCGGGGCTGTTCCTCCACAGGACTGCACCGAATCCTGGGCCAGCTTGGAAGTCCCTCATCACACACGTGACTGGTAGGTTGCCTAAGTTGTCCTGATGACCCACCAGCATCTTGGTCAGATAGACGTCCAGGAGAGCGAAGACGCCGGAGGTGAGTGAAGTAGCCTCCTCCTTCTGGTGGCTGGATCTCGTCTTGGGCTTCTCCTCCGTCACCGGCTCCTTCGTCTCCTCCTCCTTTGGCTTGTCCTCCTTCTCCCGCTTCTCCGTGCTGTATTCAAAAAAGAATTTGTTTCATTTTGTGTGGTGACATTTGATCCGCTCGCTTTGTTTCACTCACTCGGCCTTTTCTGCCTCGCTCTCGGGAGTTTCTTCCGTCTTCATGGATTTCTGGAATAAAGGATTTTTTTTAAAGAAAAACAGATGTCTGTACATCCAAACTAACCACTCGCGCAGGTTCCGATGGCCAACCTTCTTCTGTTCTGTAGCAGAGGTCTCGGCGCTCAGCTCGGACACGTCGCCCAGGCCCGGCTCCGCGTGTTTGCCTCCTTCCTTCTTGGGGCACGTCAGCAGTTCCAACATCACGTCCACCTCTGCTATGTCTCCAGCCGGCGCTATGGTGATGTCCAAGCTTCCTGGGGACTCCAGGGCCTCCGCTTTCTCTCCTTCGACCACATCGCCGTGGATACCGAACTGGGTGGGGTCAGGCATGTTTCCCAGAATGTCCGTCACCTTCATGTTCTTGGCACCTTCGACCAGGCCGCCGCCAAACATAGACGACCAGATGATGTGGAAGAACCCAAAGACGATGCTGTAGATGCCCTTGAAGAACCCGATGAAGAGCATCCAGAAGAAGGAGAAGAAGCCAGTGACGATCTCCTTGATGCTCAGCTTTTTGATCTTCTTGAGCTGCTTGCGGAGGTTTTTGATGGAGAAAAACTGCCGCGCTGTGCCGAGCTTCCTCTTCACCGAGCAACAGGCGGCGGCGAAGGCCGAGGCCGACTCCAGGGCGTCGTCTTCCTCCCCGGCCAGCTCCCCGAGGATGCTGTACCCGTCCTCTTCCTCCTCCTCGGGCTGCTCCCCGGCGTCGGGCTCGGAGATCTTGGAGGCGAGCTGCATTTCAAAAATGGTGTCCTCGCAGAAGTTGACGAACATCTCCATCTTTTCACTTTCGCCGCCTTCGTTGACCACGTCAAAGATGAACTGCCGCTTGGACTCTTTCACCTGCGGCTTCTCCCACTGCTCGCGGCTGGACTCGCTGATCTCAAAGTAGACCCTCTCGATCCGCTTGGCGCTGCCCATGATTTCGATGCGGCCCAGGTAGGGCTCGAAGTAGCTGAGGACGCTTTCGGCCAGGTCCAGGAAGGTGGCCAGCCTGGAGTCGTGCGGCATGTGCTCGGACAGGTTCGTGAGCAGCACCGCCACGTTGAAGCCGATGTCTTTGGCCGGCTCGTGGAACCGCTCCACAAACTCCTTGTAATTGAACATGTCGTTCTCGTCGGCTTCGGCGCAGGAGAGCAGGAACTCGATCTCCGACTGGCTGTACTGCTTCTGGCTCTCCATCGACTTCTGGAACTCCTTCTTCGAGATGACGCCTTTGCACTCGGGGTCGTACTCCTTGAAGTTGTCCGAGGTGGTCAAATCCTTCAGTTTGAGGAACATGTCGAAAAACTTGAGGATCATCTCCACGTTGTTGGAGGACTCCACCAGGGTGTCCACCATCTGCTTCCCGATTGTTCCGTTCACCACATTCCCTGGAGGAGAGAGAGCACACGCTGCAGACCCGCTCTCAGGCCCGGTGGCTGTGACGCGTTCAGGCTCCTACCCTCCAGCAGAGACAGCAGCATGACCACCATGTCCTTCTGCAAGTCCATCAGCTCCTTCAGCAGCTCGATCTGACTGGCGTCCTACAACAAGATCATCATCTCAGCAACAAAAGGTATTTACTCAGCGTACATTAAACAAACATACAGGCGCCATCGAGCTAACGTGGAGGAGCCTGTACCTGAGACAGCTTCATCTGCATGTTGGCAAAGACATGCAGGAAGCCCACCACTGCGTCCCACAGTCTGCTGTGAGCCAGACTCTGCTGGTTCCCAATGCACGGGCCCTGAAACCAAAACACAAAACCAAAAACCAAAAAAACCCTCGTGACAGGTGTGAGTGGGTGGACCCAGACGACCCCGTGGGCGGAGCGACGCTCACCTGAATGTACTCCGTCAGCGAGTTGAATATCTGCTTGGCCACAGACAGAGCTTTGGAGAAGTTCACTTTGCCCGTGTCATCGATGACCTCCTTGCCAGAGTAGTACCAGTAAAAGTCGCTGATGGACTCCTGAGGAACAGAGCGGTGCTGAGGGCGTGGCCCGTTTCTGGCTGAGTGTTTGTGCCACGCGTACCTGGAGACGCAGCAGGTAGTCCACCGTACTGATGATGATGTTCACTGTGGTTGTGTTTCCAGTTTGGGTTCTCAGGAAGTTCTGGAAATCTGGCGATGGAAAGCGCTGGTCAAGGACTGGCTCTATCAGTGAAACAGGCAAAGCGGGACCTCACCTCCGTTGTGACCCTCACAGAGAAGTTGCAGAAACCGGAACAGATCTTTGGTGAACTCGTCATTCTGTAGCACCTTGGAACCTTCCAGGTAACGACAATGACGCATAGCAAATGAAACACTGACAAAAGTAAACACTTCTCAGAAGCATTTCATACAAAATGGAGCAAGCAGGACAGGTTCCGTGTCCAAAATCCATTTTTTCTGAACTCCAGGACCTTTAGATTGCAGGTTTAGAACTGAATCCAAAGAGCTTCGCAAAGTTTGAGGGCAGTGTGTAAAACGAACATTTTCATAAGCTGGAGGAAGCTGGGTAACTTTCACATGCAGGCCCAGGCTTGGCCTGATGACTGGTGTCCACCGGGGACAGAAAAGCAGCGTACAGAGTTCACGTTCAGATTTGAACGGCTGCTGAAAGCACCAGAAAGACATTTTCCAGCAGGAACGCTACCATGTGAAAGTTAAGACATCTGTCTGACAGGAAGCAGCTTTGTGAAGCCTCAAACCCAAAGCAAGACAGAGCTGCTCCTAAGCTGTGGAAGAGTCCACTAACTATCCGTCCGACCATTAGGACGTGGCGCTGGCAGGCTCATAATCATAGCTTGGATCAGCTGGGCGGCTGGCATTAGTAGGCGCTACGATGAGGGAAACGTGTTACGGCTTACACACAAAATGAACAAGCAATGGATTCCGTAGAAACAGTCGGCATGCAGAGTGTCCTGACAGATGTCCGAGGGGGAGAGGAACAAAATAGGGCGGGGAGTGTAACCACAAATACGGAGGAAGACATTCGGGATGGAAGCATAGCCAAATCAGGACGGTCTAAGTTTTCTATTTACCCCTCTGAGTGTGGACTGCCATCGGTGTGTTTTTGTTTAATGACAGGAAGGAGAAAACCAATGCACGAGGACATAAGCAAAAAGAGAGGACATTGGAGTTACAATACAAGAGATATGAAGATTAACCCCCAGGAGTGACACCATGCAGTTAAAAGAGTAGCTTTGGAGGTTTGAGTTAACAGGGACACAGATAGTTAAAACACAAAAATGATGGATAGATGGACACATCTGATGTGGAAAAGCATCACGGGGCCTGCTTGTTGTTGCCGTTATTACAAAGAACAACATTAAAAAGTCTATTTCTCTGCCTTAACAACAGAATCAGTGTTGTAGCGACCTACAGAACTAGCAGTTAGCATCTCAAATATCTGGCTTTAAATAGAAACCCGAGGCCCGCGAGGGCCTTGGTTTACTCACTTGAACCTTCCTCTGTCACCATTCCAAGTCCCTCTGCTTTGTTCTGCCTCTCAAACGCATTCAAATCCAGGACACTGCGGAAAGAAACTCAAAAATCAAACTCAGAGGTAAGAAAAGACAGGCCAGCCATTCTGTTCCACTAGCGTACCTGCACGACTGCATCAGTCCTGAGAGGCTCTTGAAAAAGCCTGCATCTCTTTTCTCTTTCAAATAATCAAGCATTTTCTAGGATGTGAGGAAAGAATTCACTCATTCAGATCAACGCAAGTAGTATCGGACCCAAAAAAACAAGGAAAAACCCGACAAAGATGCCCAGTTTTGGAATCAGACCTGCTGAACTTGCACGTTGCCTCCATTTAAGATCGAGATTCCGAGTTTGAGGGTGCACGTCACCATAGGGCCCAGTCGACCTGAAAAGACGAGGGAGCGCAGATGAGATATGAATTAAAAACCCTGCTTCTTCAGCAGGAAGAAAACAAGGACATGCGGGTGACAGCGTGCACGTGGAACAGCTGGAACAGCTGATCAGGCCTTGGTCACCTTTACTGGCGCTGATCATCTGCAGCACCATCTCAGCCGCGCCTCGGGCGTGCAGCCGCGCCTGCTGGTACAGGATCTTCTGCTTTTCCATCTCTTTTTCCTGAGCAGTAAACACACACACACACACACACACACACACACACACACACACACACACACAGTTACCTATAAGCTCAACTCTCACACCCATGTGACCACAGCGCCCGTCCTACCTCAAAGGTCTTTTCTTTTCCTTCTTCTTCTTCCTCTTCCTCCTCCTCATCCTCTGCACAGCTCTGGGGGAACAAAAAAAAATCATCTTTCGAAACAAAGTTTTGCAAGTCTCAAAGAAATATAGATGAATTTAACCGCACCTTTGCCATCATGTCTGCGTATGCAATATACAAGGGATCTTCTTCCAAATGGCTGAAAAAAGGAGGTAAAAGGAGACAAGTAAAGAAAGTCAGGAGGAACGTGCTGGGATGGAACCAAGCTCTGCGAGCACAGACCTGTGGCATGTTCTCACCTCCTCTCCGTCAGAGCGTTGTGGCTGAAGTGAAGAATGAGCTGATGGAGCGGGTCTGGCTGGATCTCAGCCACCTCCTCTTCCTCCTCCTCCACGATCTTCATGGGGGTTTTCTGCAGGGGTCCACAGGCAGCCACAGTCAGCGCCGCCCAGACCACACCTGGTTGCTACACACCCGTCTGGCGACCCTTCGCCCGCTTTGGTTCACGTTTGCCCCAAAGGCCACTTTCCCGCGGTGGTGTCTGACTAACAGCGGCATGCAGATCACCGGTTCTGGCCGGGTGATCCGGACGGGATGAGAAGCAGTGAATTCAAGGTACAGACACACATGCATGTTACACCAGGAAGCGCCGAGGATGAAATGAGAGTGAGCGATGGTCTGAGTGTTTGAGCCTGTCAGAGGGGCTTTCACATCTCCCAGAGCCAAAGTCCGAAGGGATCTTACGGAATAAACAGACATCCTGCTCAATCCGAACATGTTCCCGGCGATGTCTAATCTGCAGTTTGGCTGAGAAAAGGCTGGATGAGTTGGCTACATAAACCCAACATGAACCACATGACCCAGCTCGAGCATGCCACGGACGCCACAATGAGCTACGCCACCTTCACACCCACTGCAGACTTACAGAGTACAGCCACAACGACAATCGGTTGGTTGGCTCCCGACGGGGAGCCACACGGCTAGTGACTCCTCCAGAGAGGCCGTCCTTACCACTGCTGTCAGAAAGCCACAGCCTGCTTTTCTAGAGCCGGGAGCGCCGGAGCTGGCCCTGTGTCTCCTGAGTTGGTCATGCAGCCTCTGACCCCTGACGGATCTTTGTCTGAAGGCTTTTGCGCGCCTACAGCCGGGGCCCCTGGGTGCTTTGGGCGCGGTCCCCGCCCGGGTGCGCTCGCAAGACTTGACAGGCGGGGTGCTAAAGAAGCATTCGGCAGACAGGACTGGCAGAGGCGTGCCAACGCAGGGCACAAGGGGCAAGGGCAAGGCGAGCCCAGTACTTACTGCCAGGTCCTGAACTAGCTTCTCCTCAAAGGAGTACTCCTCTGCCTCTATCCAAAGTCTCTGATAGGCCGGGGTGAAGAAGTTGATAGCGCGATGCCTAGGGGGGGGGGAGGTGAGGGCAGGTGGGCCCCCCTGCAGGCCCCTGGCCCCCCCCGTAGAGTGGCATTAGGGAGGGCCCTGGTGAGTATTTGGAGGAGACAGGAGAGAGAGATGTAGGAGCAGGAGAGGGGTTACAGGAGTGCACTTCAGGCAGGGTGGTGATTGGTCAATGTGGGGCCCACTGGCTCTTCTGACTGGTCACTTTTGTTCTCTAAAATAGCTGGACTTACTTCTATTAGGTTAAAAAAAAGTCATGAGAGAAATGGAGGTGGAGGTGTGCAGTTTTCCATCAGACGGGTGGCTGTCATGAAAGCATGCACAGATCAGGCGGAATACCGCAGGGACGGAAAGAGGACCAGTTTAATGTTGGTGGTTCTGGTGGGAGTTCTCGTTGAGCTGGTAACATTTCTAACATGGCCTCAGCAGCGTGCCAAGGCCACCCAAACCATCTGTTGAGCCCTTTTGAGCCAATTTGGTCCAGAAGGAAAGAATTTGGCCTCGGAATGATGACGCTTCATCATTTGTAACAGGTACAGGATGTGCTTTCCACAATCTGTTCATCCCTTTTGGACCAGGCTGAGTTCAGTTTTAAGGTAAGTTTAGACTCTCGATAATCAAAGTTGTGTGCAGATCAGGGGAAAAAACTGCAGGAATAGTCTGATAAGGTTAGTAAAGTTTTTTCTGAGTCATCCAGGCAAAAATGGCCAGGGACAATGTCACAGGATTCAGTCTTTGGCTGGCACACTGAACAGCAAAATTAGCACAACATGGAGGAAATCTGAGCCAGTTCCATTTGGTTTCCAACCCTGCTACTTAAAATCAGCCACAGATGCGATGCAAAACTGCACACCGGTCAAAAAACAAGAGATAAAGGAAGAAATCTTGAAATCATCATAAAACAAGAAGCAAAATGACAACAAAAAGATTTGGTCTTGTACTGTAATCAGCTAATGGAAGCCAGTTATGCTTTTTCTCTTTCTTCTTCCCTTCTTTCTGGGCACGCCTTAAACGCTCATACTGTGTTTCCAAATGTGTTTCCAAAAGTCTGTTCCAGCCAATTGAAGCTGACCAATCAGAATCAACAGTGTTGGAACAATCGGTTGCTAGGTAGAGATCGGTCCACAGCCTGGCGGATGGAGGAGGAGAGTGGGGCGGAGGTAGAACAGATGAAGCATTCTCCCCACAGTTGCACTTTACCGTCAGCAGTGAGAACAGGCGGTCAAAGCTAGAGGCTTTGAACGCCCTTTCCAGCCAAACCTCCCGATAGCCGTTCAGGAAGTAATTATTATTTTTGTATCTGAGGGATGATGAGGGGGTGTTATGCAGGAAAACAACACAGAGAAGAGAATCATTAGGAGGATGAAGAGGACATTTCATGGGCACAGAATCAAGAAAAACAAAGAGAAGGACTGGTTGCATTATGTTAGATCTGAAAAAGAGCAATGCCTTCCCGGATTGTTCTTTAACATTTTTAAAACGTCCATGTCAATACCCAATTATTGACATTTCTGCCCAGTGTGGCTGAGGTGCGGCGGGTGCAGAAAAGACCGACCTGGGGAGGTTGTAGAGAGGAGCCATGCGGAAACAGGCCACCACCGCACGTTTCCTTTGTTTGGACAGCAGTTTCTGACACACACACTTTTTATTCCTCAAAGGCGCTTCCACCTGCGGGGGTCCGATGGAAAAGTCTATTTTAGAATTTGGTATTTCAGAAGCCTTTCCCTTGTGGCAGTGGTCCGTTTTTTTGTTTTTTTTTTCTATTCAAATGTTCATTTTTCTGCCTGTTTCCTACCAGGTCCAGGTGGAAGAGTGCAGCAGAGATGCTTTGTACGCGGCTCACTGTGTGTTCTGGGTTCACAGGTTCCTCACATTTCACCACCACGTCCTTGTACAGGTTCAGCTGCCACTGGACCGCTGGGTCCTCTGACTGCAGCGCAATAAAAATGTGTTTTTTAACGCTGGAATATTTTGCCTAAATTCAAAAAATGGAAAAAAAAAGGCTAACTTTGTCCTGGAGGTGAAGATTCTGACGCAGGTGCTCCTTCACCTCATCATCTGTGTCTTTCTGTGATGGGAAAATGTTGCTGTTAACACACTTTAAATGTGCATTTCCTGGTTAGATTTAATTTTTTTATTTAATCTACCAACTGGACAGGAGAAACCTGCTGCTTTGCTGCAAAGCATGTTTTTTTTTGTCTTTTTTTTTTGAAAGCTTACAAGACTGTAGCGTTTCTTGGCTAAGGAAATGAGCTCCTGGTCTCCTGGCGTGCACATGTTGAGGCCGATGGGCAGCATCTTCTTCAGGGCAGCGATGATCAGAGAGGTCGGGATGGAGTAGTACTCGCCGCGGCGTCGCTTGTGTTTCCTCTCCTGGTCCCCACCTGACTGTAAAGGAACAAGACTTCAAGTTTTTGGGTTCGTGGTTCTGGCTCTGGTGCTTATAGGGTAGGTAAATATCCATTTTAAAAACCGGAGCATTTACCTTGGACATCTTTGACTTGGCCTCTCCAGTCAGGAAGCCCAAATTGTTGATCTCATTCTGCACCACAAAGTTTTGCTCCTCGCGCTTGAAATTCTGCAGCCACAGGATGAAGAAATGAATTCACCAAACCATCCCTCCGCCTGACAGTAGGGAACACAGGGCTGATTGGACTCACATGGGATTTGCACCACAGGATGAAGATTTCTGCCACCATCCTGAAGAGCTCCGTGGAGTCTGCGTCGGGCTCCTTCAGCCACCTGGACCTGGAACAGGACACCGAAAGGTCAGATTTGGGTCATACAGCTCAGGTGGAACACAGAAAGCGCTTGAGATTTTCTATTTGTTTGCTCAGTTTTACCGGTTGTTGTCCACGTAGCGGATGAGCATGGGGTAGAAGGCGTAGAGGTCCCTGCAAAGAACAGCAAACTCATCCAGGATGAGCAGCTCAGCTTCCTGGTTGTCACCTTTGCTGTCAGCCTTCAGCAGCTCCTCTTCAGCAACCACCTTCAATCACAACATATCAACAATCCACTCTCACATTGGACTTGAAAAAGACGCCTTTCCTAAAACAAACGTAAGTTTCTAAGAGTCCTAAAGTATAGGATGGACATCACAGCCCCACCTTCTCTGTCTTCTTCTTCAGTTTGACCAGGGTCGGCAGAAAGTGGCTCCTCAACAGGTCAGCTCCTGCCTTGCAGATGATTGGCTGGGAGTAGACTGAGGGCAGAAACCGATCAGAATCCGTTCGTTTGACTTTGTCAACAGACAGAGTTTAGCTTCAGGAAAGCAGATATTTATATATATACATTTGTGCAGTAACATCCCTACATTTCCCTCTTCCTCTCCTATTGTTTTATCCCTCTGGGTCACGTGGCATCATAACCCTTAACCCTTCATCCTGCTGTACCTGCAATCCTCTTCATCCAGGGGGCTTCATCAATTCCCAGGTTGCTGTTGAGGATCCTGAGGATGTTTCCCAAGATGATGCTGAGGTGCTCCGAGGTCACCATGGTGCAGCAGTGGGCACCTGGTGGCGAGTTCTCTGGACCTTTTTCCCACCAGTAGGACAGGTAGTTACAGAGCATGGGGAGGATCACCTCAATGACCTGACGGAGACGGCCGATTATGAATGTGGGGAGAACTGTGGCGGGACCAGAGCCTGCTACAGTTCCCTACCCCTGGTGGAGGTGACCATCATCTCAGTTATTCAGCATTGTTTTAGTACAACTACAACGATCAACTATTCATCAGACATTTCTTCTGCTATCGTTCTGTACTGATCCCACCCGCGAGGCCTCCGCTTGTACATGCTTGAGCGCTCCAACCTGGGGCATGTCGCTGTAACGTGCGCCGGACTCTGAGACATCGTTGACGTCCCTGAGGAGTTTGTCCAAGCGAGGTATCTCCGGACACATCTCCTCCACTGTGTCGGGCATACTCAGAACTGAAGAAACATAAAAAAAAAGAAAAATATAAAACCTGCTTCATCCAGTTTTATGGAAGGAATATGCTGAATCGAGGAGTTGTGCGGTGGGCACTGACTGGCTCTCTCTCGGGGGGTCTTGGTGTTGAAGACTGACAGTGAGTTGTAAGCGTTCAGGTCGGGCTCGAGGAAGGCCACAGGTATGGCCCCCACCAGCGTGGCCAGACTCTCCCCCAGCGCTGGAAGATGCCTGCAGACCATCACTGAATTTTCATTGCCCTTTTAATAATAATGCTTAGATGAAATCATCTTAAGCTGCTTGACTGATGAAAATATATACGGATTTGGAAACATTTGTTGTTACATATACAATATAGCATGAAATCCTGAAAAGCCTGAGTGAAAATGTACCATACTTATAAGATCAATTTGTCATAATCTGATAACTGATATCATCTAATTGTGGGTTCATTAGCTGAATGATCAGATAACTGCAGAAACTGGATAAAGATCTGATGTTTGTGATAACACAGGCTCACTGGGTTGTGGTAATGTTGTTCAATTCCGCGTGAGAAACTTTACCTCTCAACAAAGATATTCTTTCCTGTTCCCAGAGAGTAGAAACAGGTCAAGATTCTGTAGCAGGAGAGCTGCACATCGTCCACTGAAACCAGAAAAAACAGCTGTTACATTTATTTATTATATTAAATATTAAACAGAATTACAGAGATCTCCTCTATCAGCAGCAAATAAAGGTTAAAGACTAAAAAGGGAAACAGAAAGTTGGTAATTGCAGATCATTTATGCAACTCACAGAGCAGATCGATGCCAAACTCGTGAGTCTTGATGTGGTCGAACAGGGCGGTGAGGATGGGCAGCAGCGCCACCGTCACGTAGTTGATGCTCTGACTCACACTCTTCATTTGTGCGCGAGACTGCATGAATTTCCCCAGTTTCAGCATCTCGACCAACTTTTCCAGGTCCTCCGCTGCGTTCTCGAAGAAAGCCCGGAACCCAGCTTTGACCAGCTCTGATCCGGACTTCATGACAGTCCTACGGAAAACGGGGGAGCGCGGAGGGCAGACGCGTGCACGAGATGCACTTTGCTCAGATGCTGGAGGCAGATCTGCACCTACCTGGTGTCCAGAGAGTGTGTGAGGATGTCCAAGCAGCTCACCATGATGGCGGAATCACTTCCTGTAAGAGCAATATTCAGTGTCTTTTCGAAAAGAGCAGCGAAGGCGGCACAACCGAGGGGTGGGACCTTACCAAAGAGAGAAATCCTGTGTCTGACAAGAGCTGCCAGCTTACAAAACAGGCTGAGAAGCGACAGCAGGGACAGCAAAGAAGAAGAAAGTTCCAGAGAAAACAAAGAAGAAGTGAAGAAATGAAAGATCTGTGTGAGCAGAAAGGATGCTGAGAAACCTGCGCTCCGTACCTGGTGACCATCTCTTTCTCTTTGTTTGAAGCACAACCACAGCTGCTGAGGTTCTTGCTGGGCGTGGACAGAAAGTACAGACAGTGGTTCTTAAATGTCTGGTCTGTGAGAGGGAGCAGGACCTGGAGAACAGGAATATCTTGCTAAGACCAAACACGGATTTCAGTATCATTTCATGTGCTGCTAAACTCTTCAGACCTTGGCAAAGAATTTGATTTCCTGGTCATGAGGGGACTTGTCCGTCTTCCCACTTGTAGCCATTGCCTCTGTATTACCAACAAGCCGACATGTCAGGAAAGAGAAGGGATTGATGCGACGTCAGGTCCACCTGTCTTTGCACTCCCACACTCACCGAGGTGTGCTATGAACTCCTGCGCAGAGTCAACATACTGCAGCAGCCTTTTGAGGAACTTGTAGGAGAAACGCTTCTCCATGGATGACGAGTCCTGCTCCATGTCCTTAAGACCTCTATCACCACAAAAAAATAAACAGCAAACCAGCACGTGGAATATTACTGAAATAATATTAAAAGTATTAAAAGAAGGTAAAGGGAGAACCGCTGATTCAACTCCTGCAGCATTGTTTTAACTAATTCCAATACCCGGAAAGGACGGGAAAGGATGTTTTTGAACTGGTGTGAACCTGGTGATGACGTAGCCATTGATCTGCAGAAACTTGAAGAGCTCCTGGGCCTTCTCTCTGTCTCTGTACTTCTCTTTAGCGGTCAGGGTGTCATAGGGAACCAGCAGTGGGTGGGTCCCTCCTCCTAGAATGGAATTCATAACTTTGTTCACAATCCCTTCTGCCTAAACAACGGCTGGTCTGAGCAGACAAGAGCACAGTTCTCCACCACACCTCTGCTAATGAGTTCCGTCTTCTTCTTCTTGGCCCAGATGTTGTGGTAGTTTTCTGCAACCATTTCCACCATGCTCTGCAGCGACGAAAAAACACACGCAGGGTAGTTTTCATGAAAAAAAATTCTTCTGCACTGCAAAACTTAAAAAAGACGCAGAACAAACCTGCAGCTCTCTGGATAAAGTGATGTTGTGCAAGTCCATCGGAGCAGGACTGAATCCATTAATCTGCAAAATCAGTAAATAAATAAATAAATAAAGAACAATTAAACATACATTTGACTATCAAGGGCAGATGTTTCTTTAAATACTGAAGAATGGGAGCTAATACCAGAACAATGTGCTTGGGTGATTTTACCTGAGGGTCGGAGGTCTTCTTCTGTTTGTCACTCTCTCTTTGTTGGAACACGGCTTCTCCCTCTTTGCTCCTCTCAATGTTCCAGCCCATAGCCAGCATGCTCTTTAGTGATTCCCTCACTGGCCAGCGGTATGTTTCCCTCTCCTACACACACACAGACCTCTCCTGGTTCATTTATTCCTCTCTTCACTGTTTTTCACAACATTATCGATGGCACATCGATGATGACCCCTCGGTTGAAAATTCAAAGAAAAAACCCTTGTGCAGTACCTTCTCTGTCAGCGCTTTGTAAGGCTTGAGCAGAGGATGGGACTTTGTGTGTTCATTGACACTGTCTCCCTGTTTCCAGCCTGCTGACACCTGCAATAACATTCCACCGTTGAGCACCAGTGCTGTCCACCATTTTAGATCAAAAATGACTAAAACCATCTGTGAAACAGAATAACAAAGGAAAAACTATGAACCAAAAAAGATGGGCCTACCTTCTCAGAGGACCATTTGTCATGGGAATGCTCTGCGTACTTGTTGGTGATATACTCCAGTTTTTCAGGGAGGGAAATACTGGCAAAACAAAGTCAGTATTTAAGGTTTTGTTAGAGTCAGCGTTGTAAGCCTCAGGCTACTCACTTGGCAGTATTGATGGGTTTGGGGTCAAAGTTGCCCTGTGCATCCAGGGACGCCTGTTTCTCCAGCGTTGCTCCAAAACTGGCATCCACAAAGTCAGGGGGGAGGGCTCCAGCGATGGCGCACAGGCATGCCCTGGCCATTTTGAAAAGCTCAGCATCATACTTCTGCAAGCACACACAGAAAAGGGACAGAGGGTTGAAAAAAAAAGGCTTCATCTGCAGCTCAGGTATAAGGTGGACCCAGCCGAGCACAGCCAGGAAAAGGATAATGGAAGACGACAAGAGTGGAGGAAGTGTGGCCAAGAGGCGGCCTGTCACAGACTGATAAATGATTCATGTGGCGAGGTTTTGCCTGGACAGCTCGGCTCATGGGAACTCCACTGACCTCTTGCTTCCCCAACTCTGTTCAACACTTCCAGTAGGTGTTATAAAAAAAACAACCCTTGGGGTACCTTGTGAGACAGAGAGTCAAAGATTCCCCAGAAGAGTTTCTTGGTGAGGAGCAGCTCTTCGTCAGAGGCTGTGCCAAAGCTGCCCATGCCAGAGGGAAGGCAGTAGTACTTCCAGTTCTGCTCATAGTGGTTGGTCAGGAGCTGGAGACACGAAAGACAGAAAGTTCAGCCCACATCTGGGACATTTTCTTCCAGGTCCTGACTAATATGTGGATACCAGGAAGACTGCCTGTGGTGGTAATACGTTTTCATTGTCTCACCCGGAGTGGAATCTTGCAGTATTCACTCAGCACGGGAACGTCAAACACCAGCCGCCTGAGCAGCTGTTGCATCATGGTGGGACGCAGATGTCTGCAAAATTCAAAAAAGATGAGTTCCTAAAGGCAGAAACATGGCAGCACTTGGACAAAATAACTGAGTGTGTGTGTGCGGGGCGAGCCTTACTTGCAGATAGCCAGCAGGCACTCCTCGATGGCATCCCTCTGGGCTTTGGTGAGCGAGCGTCCTTTGCACAGCCGGTAGATGGTCTGCAGAGTGGAGTCGATCAGTTGTGTGTAGTGCTCAGTGCCGGCAAAGAGGGCGGAGCAGCGGGCCAGCAGGGGCAGCACGGCTGAACCGATGTACCTGTTCAAAGCCAGCGCGGTCTCGGTGGTGCTCAGAGTTTCCTGCGGGACCAGGAAGGGAGGAAACTGAGGCCCGAGGCCGACTCTGTCCCCTTACCACAGTTAAAAATCACCCAGAGGTTACATTTGACATCCCCGAAGGCAGGGGCCATTAGCCTTGGAGGTCAGATCACTGGCCTTTTGTCTGTAAACCGTTGGTGTAGCTTTACCTAAGCAGCTGGAGGAGGACTAGATTTTATAGGCCCTGTGGTTTGCTCAGGCTATGGGATGGGGTTTCTTGTGCCTACCGTATCCAGGGACGCAGCCGCCCGCAGGTCAGGCAGGAAACCAACTTCCAGCATGTGCATCAGAAAGTTCTGGTCCTCAATGCCATACACTCGCTCCAGGAAAAGCACCATGGGAGCCTTGTGGTCAGGGCAGAAACAGGCTGACATGTCCGGCTCTGTCACAGAGCCATCTGATGGATGCATAAGGAAAAGGTAGACAGGTAGGCGAGATGAGATGAGATGTGTGTTCTACTACAGTTAGAGCTAAAGCTAGAAGATGGCCGAAGTTGAATAATAATTCACAGCGAGGATCAGAAGAATCAAAGAATCGCTTAGTTCATCCTGACGCACCTTTATTGACCACGGGCATTTTTGGAGGGATGCTGATGATGCCCACCAGGTCGAATGTAGGAACCAGAGAGCGCAGGATGGCCCGAATACGGAGCGCTTCACCTTTACCTGCATTGATGAGCTGGAAGAGACCATATCCAGGTGAGTCTAGGTCTGCCATGATATTATGATATGAAGATTAGCTCTGTCGCGGTTGTCATGGAGAACCTCACATGCATCTCTGGAGCGCAGCGTCCCAGCAGGTCGATCAGAGCCGAGTAGAAAGACATGATGGCGTTGCCCATGTGAATAACTTCTCCTCCTTCCTCACCAGAACTGCAACACAAAGAGTTGATATTTTCATCTGACAACATGGAAACAAATCTAAAGTGCTCAAGAGTGAAAAAGTCGGTATCGAGATGCTGAATGTTTGTCGCCAGCAGCACAGCACAGCGTGAGGAAGCGGGGGATTCGTACCCAGCACTGACTCCCTCCAGGATCTTGGGTAGGTCCAGGGTGGGATCCTCTGAGATCTTGATGGCCTCCTTCATGGCCACCAGCAAACCCTGACCTCCCTCTCCCCTCAGGGCAGGACCGAAGCACTCCGGACGTCTGATCAGGAGCTTCACGACCACGTTGGCGTTTTCCTCCACACTCTCTCCTTGAATAAAGAAACAACAGGAAAACAGGTGAGGGAAGTTCTCAATGGTCCTCTTTCACATTTGTCACATTTGAATATATTTTATTGAGAGAGAAAGGCTTTAAAAGGCTACTGCTGCAGAAATCAGACCTACCATTGCAGAAGACGGCAAACCTCAGGAAGGACAGGTAACGCTCTCCCTCTATGGGGTTCCAACCAAGGTCTGGGTAACCCTTAGCAACCAGCATGGCACAACTCTGAAGGCCACAGCCTGCCAGGTATGTGACCACCTACACGCACAGATTTCACATTTTCAGGTGAAAGAGCATCGCACTCGCAAAGAAACCTTCTCAGAGATCTCGGTCATGGTCGCCATTAACAGGAACGTATTCAGCAACAAACCTTCTCCAGGTCAGGCTCCTCCAGAGCCAGGGCCAGGCCATTATTGTCCATCACCGAAGATGCTGCTACGTCGAGGGGAGTCGAGCCTCGCATGGCCTCAGAAGCTGCACACACACACACACACACAGAGGAACACATACACATTATCAAATTGTCTCACCCTCACCCAACCCTACGATTATAACGTCAAAACACACAAAAAGTAATAGTTAATAGATTGCACGCGCACACACACACACACACACACACACCGAACACAGGACCTTAGGTTTGTTCTGTAGTCAACTAGTCAACAGGGGGCAGTCTGGATCAGGCTGAAACTGATCTCATAAAAGCAGCAGAAAAAAACTTTTTTCACCTCTTTAAAAAAAAAATTTCACTACTGTAGATGATGCAACATTTTTGGTGCAGCAATTAGCTATAAATAAAAAACAAACAACTGATTCTAAATAGTATTACTAATAAACCTTTTAAATTCTTCATTTATCTTCCAGTAAAATGACTCTTATTCATATTCGTAAACCATTAAAAAATCCCCGTCTGCGATAATCAGCGTTAACACAATATTTCCGCAATTAATTCAGAGGCCATTAAAGAGGTTAGTAGCAGGCTCGGAGCTGGAACTAAATCCTCTGTGATTCATGATGTGCGGCATGTGAGCGGAGGGATTGGATATCGCGCTGGCCTTCCTCTCCACAGCGCCACAGCCAGAGCTGGGTAGCTCGGGGGTCTGCACCATGTGACCCCCCTGCAGCACCCAGGGGCCCAGTGACTCATCTTTTTTTTGTCCTGCATGCCTAAATAACGCTTTCCTCGCCATCAGCACCTCTGCCACTCTGACTGAGCGACTCCGGCTGCTCCCTGACACGTTTCAAGCTGCCTTTAAAAGCCTGTCTTCTCCTTCCAGGAGAAAACGCTGCATGTGGACAGAAGAGAACCATCAAAGACGCCAGGAGGACGACCAACACTGATGCCTACCCAGGCCCACGCTGCTGTTCTCCAGCAGGTAACTCAGGTGGTCGAACATGGCTTTCTGGTTCTGACGGCTGATGCGGCAGAAGTAGCACAAGAAGCGACAGCAGCTGGCCACCATCTTCGGGAAGGCAATCTCCTGTGAACACACACACACACACACACACACACACTTGAATGGAAACCAGCAACACTATTCAACAACACAGAATCCAATCAGACCGACATTTAAAAACAATATGCCACTTTAAAGGAGGTTCACAGCAATGAATCATGATAGACTACAAAATA
>CAAE01014723.1:165281-176765 GCA_000180735.1 Tetraodon nigroviridis
CTCTGCTTTGTTCTGCCTCTCAAACGCATTCAAATCCAGGACACTGCGGAAAGAAACTCAAAAATCAAACTCAGAGGTAAGAAAAGACAGGCCAGCCATTCTGTTCCACTAGCGTACCTGCACGACTGCATCAGTCCTGAGAGGCTCTTGAAAAAGCCTGCATCTCTTTTCTCTTTCAAATAATCAAGCATTTTCTAGGATGCGAGGAAAGAATTCACTCATTCAGATCAGCGCAAGTAGTATCGGACCCAAAAAAACAAGGAAAAACCCGACAAAGATGCCCAGTTTTGGAATCAGACCTGCTGAACTTGCACGTTGCCTCCATTTAAGATCGAGATTCCGAGTTTGAGGGTGCACGTCACCATAGGGCCCAGTCGACCTGAAAAGACGAGGGAGCGCAGATGAGATATGAATTAAAAACCCTGCTTCTTCAGCAGGAAGAAAACAAGGACATGCGGGTGACAGCGTGCACGTGGAACAGCTGGAACACGCTGATCAGGCCTTGGTCACCTTTACTGGCGCTGATCATCTGCAGCACCATCTCAGCCGCGCCTCGGGCGTGCAGCCGCGCCTGCTGGTACAGGATCTTCTGCTTTTCCATCTCTTTTTCCTGAGCAGTAAACACACACACACACACACACACACACACACACACAGTTACCTATAAGCTCAACTCTCACACCCATGTGACCACAGCGCCCGTCCTACCTCAAACGTCTTTTCTTTTCCTTCTTCTTCTTCCTCTTCCTCCTCCTCATCCTCTGCACAGCTCTGGGGGAACAAAAAAAAAATCATCTTTCAAAACAAAGTTTTGCAAGTCTCAAAGAAATATAGATGAATTTAACCGCACCTTTGCCATCATGTCTGCGTATGCAATATACAAGGGATCTTCTTCCAAATGGCTGAAAAAAGGAGGTAAAATGAAGAGACAAGTAAAGAAAGTCAGGAGGAACGTGCTGGGATGGAACCAAGCTCTGCGAGCACAGACCTGTGGCGTGTTCTCACCTCCTCTCTGTCAGAGCGTTGTGGCTGAAGTGAAGAATGAGCTGATGGAGCGGGTCTGGCTGGATCTCAGCCACCTCCTCTTCCTCCTCCTCCACGATCTTCATGGGGGTTTTCTGCAGGGGTCCACAGGCAGCCACAGTCAGCGCCGCCCAGACCACACCTGGTTGCTACACACCCGTCTGGCGACCCTTCGCCCGCTTTGGTTCACGTTTGCCCCAAAGGCCACTTTACCGCGGTGGTGTCTGACTAACAGCGGCATGCAGATCACCGGTTCTGGCCGGGTGATCCGGACGGGATGAGAAGCAGTGAATTCAAGGTACAGACACACATGCATGTTACACCAGGAAGCGCCGAGGATGAAATGAGAGTGAGCGATGGTCTGAGTGTTTGAGCCTGTCAGAGGGGCTTTCACATCTCCCAGAGCCAAAGTCCGAAGGGATCTTACGGAATAAACAGACATCCTGCTCAATCCGAACATGTTCCCGGCGATGTCTAATCTGCAGTTTGGCTGAGAAAAGGCTGGATGAGTTGGCTACATAAACCCAACATGAACCACATGACCCAGCTCGAGCATGCCACGGACGCCACAATGAGCTACGCCACCTTCACACCCACTGCAGACTTACAGAGTACAGCCACAACGACAATCGGTTGGTTGGCTCCCGACGGGGAGCCACACGGCTAGTGACTCCTCCAGAGAGGCCGTCCTTACCACTGCTGTCAGAAAGCCACAGCCTGCTTTTCTAGAGCCGGGAGCGCCGGAGCTGGCCCTGTGTCTCCTGAGTTGGTCATGCAGCCTCTGACCCCTGACGGATCTTTGTCTGAAGGCTTTTGCGCGCCTACAGCCGGGGCCCCTGGGTGCTTTGGGCGCGGTCCCCGCCCGGGTGCGCTCGCAAGACTTGACAGGCGGGGTGCTAAAGAAGCATTCGGCAGACAGGACTGGCAGAGGCGTGCCAACGCAGGGGCACAAGGGGCAAGGGCAAGGCGAGCCCAGTACTTACTGCCAGGTCCTGAACTAGCTTCTCCTCAAAGGAGTACTCCTCTGCCTCTATCCAAAGTCTCTGATAGGCCGGGGTGAAGAAGTTGATAGCGCGATGCCTAGGGAGGGGGGAGGTGAGGGCAGGTGGGGAGGAATGGAGGGGAGTGGGGAGGGAGGTAGAGTGGCATTAGGGAGGGTTCTGGTGAGTATTTGGAGGAGACAGGAGAGAGAGATGTAGGAGCAGGAGAGGGGTTACAGGAGTGCACTTCAGGCAGGGTGGTGATTGGTCAATGTGGGGCCCACTGGCTCTTCTGACTGGTCACTTTTGTTCTCTAAAATAGCTGGACTTACTTCTATTAGGTTAAAAAAAAGTCATGAGAGAAATGGAGGTGGAGGTGTGCAGTTTTCCATCAGACGGGTGGCTGTCATGAAAGCATGCACAGATCAGGCGGAATACCGCAGGGACGGAAAGAGGACCAGTTTAATGTTGGTGGTTCTGGTGGGAGTTCTCGTTGAGCTGGTAACATTTCTAACATGGCCTCAGCAGCGTGCCAAGGCCACCCAAACCATCTGTTGAGCCCTTTTGAGCCAATTTGGTCCAGAAGGAAAGAATTTGGCCTCGGAATGATGACGCTTCATCATTTGTAACAGGTACAGGATGTGCTTTCCACAATCTGTTCATCCCTTTTGGACCAGGCCGAGTTCAGTTTTAAGGTAAGTTTAGACTCTCGATAATCAAAGTTGTGTGCAGATCAGGGGAAAAAACTGCAGGAATAGTCTGATAAGGTTAGTAAAGTTTTTTCTGAGTCATCCAGGCAAAAATGGCCAGGGACAATGTCACAGGATTCAGTCTTTGGCTGGCACACTGAACAGCAAAATTAGCACAACATGGAGGAAATCTGAGCCAATTCCATTTGGTTTCCAACCCTGCTACTTAAAATCAGCCACAGATGCGATGCAAAACTGCACACCGGTCAAAAAACAAGAGATAAAGGAAGAAATCTTGAAATCATCATAAAACAAGAAGCAAAATGACAACAAAAAGATTTGGTCTTGTACTGTAATCAGCTAATGGAAGCCAGTTATTCTTTTTCTCTTTCTTCTTCCCTTCTTTCTGGGCACGCCTTAAACGCTCATACTGTGTTTCCAAATAAGTCTGTTCCAGCCAATTGAAGCTGACCAATCAGAATCAACAGTGTTGGAACAATCGGTTGCTAGGTAGAGATCGGTCCACAGCCTGGCGGATGGAGGAGGAGAGTGGGGCGGAGGTAGAACAGATGAAGCATTCTCCCCACAGTTGCACTTTACCGTCAGCAGTGAGAACAGGCGGTCAAAGCTAGAGGCTTTGAACGCCCTTTCCAGCCAAACCTCCCGATAGCCGTTCAGGAAGTAATTATTATTTTTGTATCTGAGGGATGATGAGGGGGTGTTATGCAGGAAAACAACACAGAGAAGAGAATCATTAGGAGGATGAAGAGGACATTTCATGGGCACAGAATCAAGAAAAACAAAGAGAAGGACTGGTTGCATTATGTTAGATCTGAGAAAGAGCAATGCCTTCCCGGATTGTTCTTTAACATTTTTAAGACGTCCATGTCAATACCCAATTATTGACATTTCTGCCCAGTGTGGCTGAGGTGCGGCGGGTGCAGAAAAGACCGACCTGGGGAGGTTGTAGAGAGGAGCCATGCGGACACAGGCCACCACCGCGCGTTTCCTTTGTTTGGACAGCAGTTTCTGACACCACACACTTTTTATTCCTCAAAAGGCGCTTCCACCTGCGGGGGTCCGATGGAAAAGTCTATTTTAGACTTTATTTTAGGTATTTCAGAAGCCTTTCCCTTGTGGCAGTGGTCCGTTTTTTTGTTTTTTTTTCTATTCAAATGTTCATTTTTCTGCCTGTGTGTTTCTTTTCCTACCAGGTCCAGGTGGAAGAGTGCAGCAGAGATGCTCTGTACGCGGCTCACTGTGTGTTCTGGGTTCACAGGTTCCTCACATTTCACCACCACGTCCTTGTACAGGTTCAGCTGCCACTGGACCGCTGGGTCCTCTGACTGCAGCGCAGTAAAAATGTGTTTTTTAATGCTGGAATATTTTGTCTAAATTCAAAAAATAGAAAAAAAAGGCTAACTTTGTCCTGGAGGTGAAGATTCTGACGCAGGTGCTCCTTCACCTCATCATCTGTGTCTTTCTGTGATGGGAAAATGTTAACACACTTTAAATGTGCATTTCCTGGTTAATTTATTTTTTTAAATTTAATCTACCAACTGGACAACCTGCTACTTTGCTGCAAAGCATGTTTTTTTTGGTCTTTTTTTTTTGAAAGCTTACAAGACTGTAGCGTTTCTTGGCTAAGGAAATGAGCTCCTGGTCTCCTGGCGTGCACATGTTGAGGCCGATGGGCAGCATCTTCTTCAGGGCAGCGATGATCAGAGAGGTCGGGATGGAGTAGTACTCGCCGCGGCGCCGCTTGTGTTTCCTCTCCTGGTCCCCACCTGACTGTAAAGGAACAAGACTTCAAGTTTTTGGGTTCGTGGTTCTGGCTCTGGTGCTTATAGGGTAGGTAAATATCCATTTTAAAAACCGGAGCATTTACCTTGGACATCTTTGACTTGGCCTCTCCAGTCAGGAAGCCCAAATTGTTGATCTCATTCTGCACCACAAAGTTTTGCTCCTCGCGCTTGAAATTCTGCAGCCACAGGATGAAGAAATGAATTCACCAAACCATCCCTCCGCCTGACAGTAGGGAACACGGGGCTGATTGGACTCACATGGGATTTGCACCACAGGATGAAGATTTCTGCCACCATCCTGAAGAGCTCCGTGGAGTCTGCGTCGGGCTCCTTCAGCCACCTGGACCTGGAACAGGACACCGAAAGGTCAGATTTGGGTCATACAGCTCAGGTGGAACACAGAAAGCGCTTGAGATTTTCTATTTGTTTGCTCAGTTTTACCGGTTGTTGTCCACGTAGCGGATGAGCATGGGGTAGAAGGCGTAGAGGTCCCTGCAAAGAACAGCAAACTCATCCAGGATGAGCAGCTCAGCTTCCTGGTTGTCACCTTTGCTGTCAGCCTTCAGCAGCTCCTCTTCAGCAACCACCTTCAATCACAACATATCAACAATCCACTCTCACATTGGACTTGAAAAAGACGCCTTTCCTAAAACAAACGTAAGTTTCTAAGAGTCCTAAAGTATAGGATGGACATCACAGCCCCACCTTCTCTGTCTTCTTCTTCAGTTTGACCAGGGTCGGCAGAAAGTGGCTCCTCAACAGGTCAGCTCCTGCCTTGCAGATGATTGGCTGGGAGTAGACTGAGGGCAGAAACCGATCAGAATCCGTTCGTTTGACTTTGTCAACAGACAGAGTTTAGCTTCAGGAAAGCAGATATTTATAGATATACATTTGTGCAGTAACATCCCTACATTTCCCTCTTCCTCTCCTATTGTTTTATCCCTCTGGGTCACGTGGCATCATAACCCTTAACCCTTCATCCTGCTGTACCTGCAATCCTCTTCATCCAGGGGGCTTCATCAATTCCCAGGTTGCTGTTGAGGATCCTGAGGATGTTTCCCAAGATGATGCTGAGGTGCTCCGAGGTCACCATGGTGCAGCAGTGGGCACCTGGTGGCGAGTTCTCTGGACCTTTTTCCCACCAGTAGGACAGGTAGTTACAGAGCATGGGGAGGATCACCTCAATGACCTGACGGAGACGGCCGATTATGAATGTGGGGAGAACTGTGGCGGGACCAGAGCCTGCTACAGTTCCCTACCCCTGGTGGAGGTGACCAGCATCTCAGTTATTCAGCATTGTTTTAGTACAACTACAACGATCAACTATTCATCAGACATTTCTTCTGCTATCGTTCTGTACTGATCCCACCCGCGAGGCCTCCGCTTGTACATGCTTGAGCGCTCCAACCTGGGGCATGTCGCTGTAACGTGCGCCGGACTCTGAAACATCGTTGACGTCCCTGAGGAGTTTGTCCAAGCGAGGTATCTCCGGACACATCTCCTCCACTGTGTCGGGCATACTCAGAACTGAAGAAACATAAAAAAAAAGAAAAATATAAAACCTGCTTCATCCAGTTTTATGGAAGGAATATGCTGAATCGAGGAGTTGTGCGGTGGGCACTGACTGGCTCTCTCTCGGGGGGTCTTGGTGTTGAAGACCGACAGTGAGTTGTAAGCGTTCAGGTCGGGCTCGAGGAAGGCCACAGGTATGGCCCCCACCAGCGTGGCCAGACTCTCCCCCAGCGCTGGAAGATGCCTGCAGACCATCACTGAATTTTCATTGCCCTTTTAATAATAATGCTTAGATGAAATCATCTTAAGCTGCTTGACTGATGAAAATATATACGGATTTGGAAACATTTGTTGTCACATATACAATATAGCATGAAATCCTGAAAAGCCTGAGTGAAAATGTACCATACTTATAAGATCAATTTGTCATAATCTGATAACTGATATCATCTAATTGTGGGTTCATTAGCTGAATGATCAGATAACTGCAGAAACTGGATAAAGATCTGATGTTTGTGATAACACAGGCTCACTGGGTTGTGGTAATGTTGTTCAATTCCGCGTGAGAAACTTTACCTCTCAACAAAGATATTCTTTCCTGTTCCCAGAGAGTAGAAACAGGTCAAGATTCTGTAGCAGGAGAGCTGCACATCGTCCACTGAAACCAGAAAAAACAGCTGTTACATTTATTTATTATATTAAATATTAAACAGAATTACAGAGATCTCCTCTATCAGCAGCAAATAAAGGTTAAAGACTAAAAAGGGAAACAGAAAGTTGGTAATTGCAGATCATTTATGCAACTCACAGAGCAGATCGATGCCAAACTCGTGAGTCTTGATGTGGTCGAACAGGGCGGTGAGGATGGGCAGCAGCGCCACCGTCACGTAGTTGATGCTCTGACTCACACTCTTCATTTGTGCGCGAGACTGCATGAATTTCCCCAGTTTCAGCATCTCGACCAACTTTTCCAGGTCCTCCGCTGCGTTCTCGAAGAAAGCCCGGAACCCAGCTTTGACCAGCTCTGATCCGGACTTCATGACAGTCCTACGGAAAACGGGGGAGCGCGGAGGGCAGACGCGTGCACCAGATGCTCTTTGCTCAGATGCTGGAGGCAGATCTGCACCTACCTGGTGTCCAGAGAGTGTGTGAGGATGTCCAAGCAGCTCACCATGATGGCGGAATCACTTCCTGTAAGAGCAATATTCAGTGTCTTTTCGAAAAGAGCAGCGAAGGCGGCACAACCGAGGGGTGGGACCTTACCAAAGAGAGAAATCCTGTGTCTGACAAGAGCTGCCAGCTTACAAAACAGGCTGAGAAGCGACACAGGGGACAGCAAAGAAGAAGAAAGTTCCAGAGAAAACAAAGAAGAAGTGAAGAAATGAAAGATCTGTGTGAGCAGAAAGGATGCTGAGAAACCTGCGCTCCGTACCTGGTGACCATCTCTTTCTCTTTGTTTGAAGCACAACCACAGCTGCTGAGGTTCTTGCTGGGCGTGGACAGAAAGTACAGACAGTGGTTCTTAAATGTCTGGTCTGTGAGAGGGAGCAGGACCTGGAGAACAGGAATATCTTGCTAAGACCAAACACGGATTTCAGTATCATTTCATGCCAATATGTGCTGCTAAGCTCTTCAGACCTTGGCAAAGAATTTGATTTCCTGGTCATGAGGGGACTTGTCCGTCTTCCCACTTGTAGCCATTGCCTCTGTATTACCAACAAGTCGACATGTTAGGAAAGAGAAGGGATTGATGCGACGTCAGGTCCACCTGTCTTTGCACTCCCACACTCACCGAGGTGTGCTATGAACTCCTGCGCAGAGTCAACATACTGCAGCAGCCTTTTGAGGAACTTGTAGGAGAAACGCTTCTCCATGGATGACGAGTCCTGCTCCCATGTCCTTAAGACCTCTATCACCACAAAAAAATAAACAGCAAACCAGCACATGGAATATTACTGAAATAATATTAAAAGTATTAAAAGAAGGTAAAGGGAGAACCGCTGATTCAACTCCTGCAGCATTGTTTTAACTAATTCCAATACCCGGAAAGGACGGGAAAGGATGTTTTTGAACTGGTGTGAACCTGGTGATGACGTAGCCATTGATCTGCAGAAACTTGAAGAGCTCCTGGGCCTTCTCTCTGTCTCTGTACTTCTCTTTAGCGGTCAGGGTGTCATAGGGAACCAGCAGTGGGTGGGTCCCTCCTCCTAGAATGGAATTCATAACTTTGTTCACAATCCCTTCTGCCTAAACAACGGCTGGTCTGAGCAGACAAGAGCACAGTTCTCCACCACACCTCTGCTAATGAGTTCCGTCTTCTTCTTCTTGGCCCAGATGTTGTGGTAGTTTTCTGCAACCATTTCCACCATGCTCTGCAGCGACGAAAAAACACACGCAGGGTAGTTTTCATGAAAAAAAATTCTTCTGCACTGCAAAACTTAAAAAAGACGCAGAACAAACCTGCAGCTCTCTGGATAAAGTGATGTTGTGCAAGTCCATCGGAGCAGGACTGAATCCATTAATCTGCAAAATCAGTAAATAAATAAATAAATAAAGAACAATTAAACATACATTTGACTATCAAGGGCAGATGTTTCTTTAAATACTGAAGAATGGGAGCTAATACCAGAACAATGTGCTTGGGTGATTTTACCTGAGGGTCGGAGGTCTTCTTCTGTTTGTCACTCTCTCTTTGTTGGAACACGGCTTCTCCCTCTTTGCTCCTCTCAATGTTCCAGCCCATAGCCAGCATGCTCTTTAGTGATTCCCTCACTGGCCAGCGGTATGTTTCCCTCTCCTACACACACACACACACAAAGACCTCTCCTGGTTCATTTATTCCTCTCTTCACTGTTTTTCACAACATTATCGATGGCACATCGATGATGACCCCTCGGTTGAAAATTCAAAGAAAAAACCCTTGTGCAGTACCTTCTCTGTCAGCGCTTTGTAAGGCTTGAGCAGAGGATGGGACTTTGTGTGTTCATTGACACTGTCTCCCTGTTTCCAGCCTGCTGACACCTGCAATAACATTCCACCGTTGAGCACCAGTGCTGTCCACCATTTTAGATCAAAAATGACTAAAACCATCTGTGAAACAGAATAACAAAGGAAAAACTATGAACCAACAAAGATGGGCCTACCTTCTCAGAGGACCATTTGTCATGGGAATGCTCTGCGTACTTGTTGGTGATATACTCCAGTTTTTCAGGGAGGGAAATACTGGCAAAACAAAGTCAGTATTTAAGGTTTTGTTAGAGTCAGCGTTGTAAGCCTCAGGCTACTCACTTGGCAGTATTGATGGGTTTGGGGTCAAAGTTGCCCTGTGCATCCAGGGACGCCTGTTTCTCCAGCGTTGCTCCAAAACTGGCATCCACAAAGTCAGGGGGGAGGGCTCCAGCGATGGCGCACAGGCATGCCCTGGCCATTTTGAAAAGCTCAGCATCATACTTCTGCAAGCACACACAGAAAAGGGACAGAGGGTTGAAAAAAAAGGCTTCATCTGCAGCTCAGGTATAAGGTGGACCCAGCCGGGCACAGCCAGGAAAAGGATAATGGAAGACGACAAGAGTGGAGGAAGTGTGGCCAAGAGGCGGCCTGTCACAGACTGATAAATGATTCATGTGGCGAGGTTTTGCCTGGACAGCTCGGCTCATGGGAGCTCCACTGACCTCTTGCTTCCCCAACTCTGTTCAACACTTCCAGTAGGTGTTATAAAAAAAACAACCCTTGGGGTACCTTGTGAGACAGAGAGTCAAAGATTCCCCAGAAGAGTTTCTTGGTGAGGAGCAGCTCTTCGTCAGAGGCTGTGCCAAAGCTGCCCATGCCAGAGGGAAGGCAGTAGTACTTCCAGTTCTGCTCATAGTGGTTGGTCAGGAGCTGGAGACACGAAAGACAGAAAGTTCAGCCCACATCTGGGACATTTTCTTCCAGGTCCTGACTAATATGTGGATACCAGGAAGACTGCCTGTGGTGGTAATACGTTTTCATTGTCTCACCCGGAGTGGAATCTTGCAGTATTCACTCAGCACGGGAACGTCAAACACCAGCCGCCTGAGCAGCTGTTGCATCATGGTGGGACGCAGATGTCTGCAAAATTCAAAAAAGATGAGTTCCTAAAGGCAGAAACATAGCAGCACTTGGACAAAATAACTGAGTGTGTGTGTGCGGGGCGAGCCTTACTTGCAGATAGCCAGCAGGCACTCCTCGATGGCATCCCTCTGGGCTTTGGTGAGCGAGCGTCCTTTGCACAGCCGGTAGATGGTCTGCAGAGTGGAGTCGATCAGTTGTGTGTAGTGCTCAGTGCCGGCAAAGAGGGCGGAGCAGCGGGCCAGCAGGGGCAGCACGGCCGAACCGATGTACCTGTTCAAAGCCAGCGCGGTCTCGGTGGTGCTCAGAGTTTCTGCGGGACCAGGAAGGGAGGAAACTGAGGCCCGAGGCCGACTCTGTCCCCTTACCACAGTTAAAAATCACCCAGAGGTTACATTTGACATCCCCGAAGGCAGGGGCCATTAGCCTTGGAGGTCAGATCACTGGCCTTTTGTCTGTAAACCGTTGGTGTAGCTTTACCTAAGCAGCTGGAGGAGGACTAGATTTTATAGGCCCTGTGGTTTGCTCAGGCTATGGGATGGGGTTTCTTGTGCCTACCGTATCCAGGGACGCAGCCGCCCGCAGGTCAGGCAGGAAACCAACTTCCAGCATGTGCATCAGAAAGTTCTGGTCCTCAATGCCATACACTCGCTCCAGGAAAAGCACCATGGGAGCCTTGTGGTCAGGGCAGAAACAGGCTGACATGTCCGGCTCTGTCACAGAGCCATCTGATGGATGCATAAGGAAAAGGTAGACAGGTAGGCGAGATGAGATGAGATGTGTGTTCTAGTACAGTTAGAGCTAAAGCTAGAAGATGGCCAAAGATGAATAATAATTCACAGCGAGGATCAGAAGAATCAAAGAATCGCTTAGTTCATCCTGACGCACCTTTATTGACCACGGGCATTTTTGGAGGGATGCTGATGATGCCCACCAGGTCGAATGTAGGAACCAGAGAGCGCAGGATGGCCCGAATACGGAGCGCTTCACCTTTACCTGCATTGATGAGCTGGAAGAGACCATATCCAGGTGAGTCTAGGTCTGCCATGATATTATGATATGAAGATTAGCTCTGTCGCGGTTGTCATGGAGAACCTCACATGCATCTCTGGAGCGCAGCGTCCCAGCAGGTCGATCAAAGCCGAGTAGAAAGACATGATGGCGTTGCCCATGTGAATAACTTCTCCTCCTTCCTCACCAGAACTGCAACACAAAGAGTTGATATTTTCATCTGACAACATGGAAACAAATCTAAAGTGCTCAAGAGTGAAAAAGTCGGTATCGAGATGCTGAATGTTTGTCGCCAGCAGCACAGCACAGCGTGAGGAAGCGGGGGATTCGTACCCAGCACTGACTCCCTCCAGGATCTTGGGTAGGTCCAGGGTG
>CAAE01014723.1:180292-235599 GCA_000180735.1 Tetraodon nigroviridis
CACACACACACACACACACACACACACACACACACACACACACACACACACACACACACACACCGAACACAGGACCTTAGGTTTGTTCTGTAGTCAACTAGTCAACAGGGGGCAGTCTGGATCAGGCTGAAACTGATCTCATAAAAGCAGCAGAAAAAAAACTTTTTTCACCTCTTTAAAAAAAAAATTTCACTACTGTAGATGATGCAACATTTTTGGTGCAGCAATTAGCTATAAATAAAAAACAAACAACTGATTCTAAATAGTATTACTAATAAACCTTTTAAATTCTTCATTTATCTTCCAGTAAAATGACTCTTATTCATATTCGTAAACCATTAAAAAATCCCCGTCTGCGTTAACACAATATTTCCGCAATTAATTCAGAGGCCATTAAAGAGGTTAGTAGCAGGCTCGGAGCTGGAACTAAATCCTCTGTGATTCATGATGTGCAGCATGTGAGCGGAGGGATTGGATATCGCGCTGGCCTTCCTCTCCACAGCGCCACAGCCAGAGCTGGGTAGCTCGGGGGTCTGCACCATGTGACCCCCCTGCAGCACCCAGGGGCCCAGTGACTCATCTTTTTTTTGTCCTGCATGCCTAAATAACGCTTTCCTCGCCATCAGCACCTCTGCCACTCTGACTGAGCGACCTCCGGCTGCTCCCTGACACGTTTCAAGCTGCCTTTAAAAGCCTGTCTTCTCCTTCCAGGAGAAAACGCTGCGTGTGGACAGAAGAGAACCATCAAAGACGCCAGGAGGACGAACCAACACTGATGCCTACCCAGGCCCACGCTGCTGTTCTCCAGCAGGTAACTCAGGTGGTCGAACATGGCTTTCTGGTTCTGACGGCTGATGCGGCAGAAGTAGCACAAGAAGCGACAGCAGCTGGCCACCATCTTCGGGAAGGCAATCTCCTGTGTACACACACACACACACACACACACACACACACACTTGAATGGAAACCAGCAACACTATTCAACAACACAGAATCAAATCAGACCGACATTTAAAAACAATATTCCACTTTAAAGGAGGTTCACAGCAATGAATCATGATAGACTACAAAATGACTCGTGGTAGTAAAACTCTTTATAATCAGTGTTAGTACTACAAACCCGACAGGCACTTCGGTTAACCTCCCCCTAACTTATGTGGCCACAGTGAAGTCAGGGCTGTATCAAGTGGCGGAGAAAAGGACGGGCCTTCATGAGTCAGAACTGAGGCCCTGAATGTGTCCCTGAGGTCTTAATGTCTGAATCTCCGTCCATACTTGGCGTGCACGGCGGCATGAAGTCACACACATCCCCTCCAGCTTCTGTCAGGGCTGCCTGAGAAGACGGGGCTTGAGAGACCCCCCCACCCCTGGGTCTTGTTTACCCCTCTGCCCTCTTCATTACCTCTTGAGGGTTTAGAGGGTGTTAGGTTGTTTTTCTTACCTCATCTTCAAAGGATTAACTTGGTTTTTTTTTGCAACTGGCCAAGTCGTATCATTTAACGAGCTTCAGCTACAAAAAGTTTAGAACTGTAAACACTATAAATTAGCTGAGGTACAGTTTTAATTACTAAATCCTCCATAATTCCTTTTCTTTCAGCTATTTTCAAGAGCTATTTGAAAGCTTCACCACAGGAAAGCTGCAGCTGTCTGGGTCCAAAGCTCGTTCAGCGGGCTGGAGACATCTCACCTGTGACTTGTCTCCTCCCAGCACATTGACCATGACCTCCATGACGGTCTCGTGCATGCCCAGGACTCTCATCAGGTTGGGATGCTGGTAGAAAACTTTGTTGTTCATGATGTCACTGGGTTGCAAAGGAAGGGATTAGTGAATAATATTGCACGTTGCACTTCTTCTAAAGAAAAGAAAGTTCATCTCACCCCAGCCCATCGATCATGAGCTTCTCCTCCTCTTTCCCCATCCGCACGGACAGCAGCGACCTGATCTGGCCCAGAGATGCTAACAGGTTGATAGCATCCTGCACAGAGGCGGCGCTGATGGTGTAGGTCTTCTTCATGGCCCGGAGCAGCTCACCGATTCCGTCATACTGTCTCCTCAGCAGGCTGAACATCACCCTGACCAGCTCTGGGTCCTGGATGTGAGACTCCTGAGCCCAGCTGGTGATGGTCTGGGAGATCAGCTCCTTCAGGTTTGCTGCAGAACCAGTGCTTATGGCGTTAACACACATTGGAACCTCATTGGTATATTTACTATTTAATATTCCCGTACCAAACTGAAACGGTCTGACTTATTTGGTATTTATAGGAACAAACAGAAAAGATATTATTTTTGTTTTGTGCTAGAAGAATAGCAGGGGTCAACGCTGAAACGAGCTTTAGAGAACAACAAGCAGCAGTCTCGCTTTCATCAAAATTAATTAACCAGCAAATGAATTATAGTGATTGATGTGGGGCCTCAGAAGAGCTGCAAGGGAAAGAGCCTGGAATCAGTGTCAAGCTGTTTATTAGATTTTTAAACATGTTAGCAAGCTAATTACCAGCACTGTTACCATGCCACAGCCCCTTATATTAATTACCTCATCATCCTGCACTGCCCAGATACAAGAATAAACAACACAGAAGCCCGTCATCCATCTTCATCGCACTTAAACCACAGCGGGGTAACGCAGTTATCAACCATTTCGGCCAGTTTGAACCGGTATTTGATCCATTGTCTAAGAAGTACTAGATAGTAGGTGGTATCAGACGTTGTAGCGATAAATGCAGCATCTCTCCTGACACCATCATTGTTCTGCTTCTGCCGATCTTGGTGTGATTAAGTCAAACAACATCTAGAGCGAACGGATCAGATTCCAACAGAATTCTAATTAGAGATAAGGTGAGAAAGGGAGAGATGTGTTGGAAGAGATGCCCTGGAGGTGAATGTCTCACAGATTCACTGCTGGTGCACATCAGCCAAGCAGTGGCTCACAAACAGGTGGGGAGCTAATGTGCTGATATGTGCAAGAAGCCTGGCTGGCGTCGTTTATAAAAACCAGCCTGCTCCAGTAGATCTCCACTCTACAGTAACACAGCGGCATCACCTACAAGAAATCAGTGATGCGACTGACTGTGAAATCTATAAATTAGATAATAATGATGAATTTAGGGAACTGTAATGACCCAGACGATTAAACACTCCTGCTCGGTAATGTACGATAATCACACCGAATGACTTCATTTGTCCAATCACAAAGCCTTTTACTGGCACAGGCTGCTGTGGGAGTCTGAGGTGACTTATTCAAATGTATGGCAGCCGTCCAGAGGCTGTCCATTAGTCTTCTGTCATTTCAAACACAACTCTGCTTTCAGCAACACGCAGCGGGTGAGAATAGTGAAGTACTGACCCCAGCCTGGGGCAGTAAATGTATCATTTATGATCAGGAACACATAAGCTCCACTGATGTCACGGTTGAGCAGAAAAAGACTCCATCACAGGCAGGCGTGAGGGGAACCGACAATGTTTGATGATTTCAGAAAAAAAGGTGGCCCAGAATCTAGTTCAACACGATCTTGGTATCTGTAGGGTTTAAATAGGAAGTCTATCATTAAAGTGATACCATCAGAGAAGAGGGAAAGTTCCTGTGAAAAGTGAGGCGATCACAAATGTGAAGAGTGTGAATTGATCCATTTTGGTGAGGTTACTGCATGGCTGTAATTAGAAAAACAGAGTTCTTTGTCACTTACTGGGGGCAGCTTGTTCCTTCTCTGGCTCCTTTTCTATTTTCTGAGGCGGCCCTTTGATTTTGTAGAGCAGAGCCAGAAGGCGGCCTTTTATCGAAGTGTCCTGGTCTTCCTCTTCCTCCTCAATGGGGATTCCTGCAAAGGGAACGGCATGAATGAGAGCGACGGTTGAAACACTCGACGTCAGCACTCCCCCCGAAACACAACAGTTCCAAAGAGCAAAAATAAGAATGAAAGATCTGCTGGACTTTACCACAGTGTAGGCGCAGCTCTTCATGGAAGGAATTGAGTTCCTCCTGGATCTCCTCGGGACAGGGACAGTCCTCCCCCGCACTGAAATTCAACAGGATGTTGATCTGCAGAAGGGATGAATGATTTAGAAGAACAGAGAGATAAGGTGAGGAGATGGCATTATTATTGGAAGTGGTCATCTGGTCTTCAGAGAAAGCATTAGACACCATACAATGCAGATAATTAACCTTTTTACGTCATTTCAAATTAGTTTGAACAGCAAAATAGTGAAAAGCCATTCTAATATCCTGTTATTGGTACCGTGTTTGTTTCACTCTTACAAGCTGGCTATATCCTCAGATTCAGCTCAGGCTAGCCAGGCATCTATTTCTGGCGTGTCTCTTTAATAAACCATGGGGGGAACTTTGCTGGAGGACGTTGCCAACACCTGCTGTTGACCACTGCACTTCTTTATCACACAGCTATCTATCCTCAGAGAGGATCTGCAGCATGAGGAATTCATAATTCTAAAGAAATGATTAAAAAGTATAGATGAGATGAGGGGAACGCCACGAGAGAAATGATGCCACCAAAAAAATAAGAGAAATATCTCACTTTGATAAAAAAAAAACCTCCCTCTTTGAAGGGTAAATGGAACCGTTGGAACCACTGGTTGTCGATAATGGTGTCTGGACACGTCTGCCTGGACAAACGTGCATGCAAACTCTGCCATAGGGCAGTTTAGCTACTTTAGTCCACTGAAGTCACTGAAGAAAAACAAAAGTAAGTTCCCCACATTTGATTTTACCTCAAATGAGGACAAATGTAACCTTTACCGACTGGAAACACCGTCAGGAGCTGCGAGCAACAACAGAAGGCAGCGGGGACATGGGACATTGATCCTTGTCTCACCCTCGGGCTCATGTGCTTATTCTGCTATATTGCTCCAGTGCAATAAATCAAACAACCTTAACCACTTCTAAAGATTGGGTGAGGTGTCAACTATTCCTTATGGGCCGGTTTCGCTCCCGTACCTGCTCCTGCGGGGGGGAGCGAAACTCTTTTGTCTTCTTGGCAGTGACGGCAGCCGACATATTGAGCGCCACCATCAGCTCGTTGTAGCGGAACTTCTGGTTGAACTGGAGCTTGGAGACGAAGCTGTCGGAGAAGGAGACGATGGACTCGATGCGGTGCTTCAGCTCGCAGTCGCAGAAGTACTGCAGAAGCTCGCACATCTGGAAATTAAAGAAGCGATAATCTGTTGTTTATGGTTCCCACAGCCTTCGCCTGCACTCATGCAGTCACTCATGAACAGCATGCACATCCTTTAAAAGCAAAATGTGTCTATTCGGTGTTAAAAAAAAATATAAAATGCTAATTAGGTAGATTGAGTCAGAGCAGATTAACTACTTTAATTTGTGGTAGCATGCACAATATTAGCAACGTGACCGTAACAAAATGTAAGTAAGAAAAACGAGGCGAAACAGTGAGAGTGGAAATAGGAACGTTTGTTGTCTTCACCTGGCGTTTGACAGGTTCTGGAAGCAGCTTCTCCAGGAGACCTTTAGCTGCTGACGGCTTGCTCTCCTTCGTCTCCTCCTCCTCCCCCGCCTCCACTGCCTTCTCCTCGTTCTTGCTCACCTCCTCCTTCTCTCCAGCCGGACCAGCCTCCTCCTCCTTTGCCTCCTCGCCCTCCTTGACCTCTCCGAACACATTTGGGTCAATCATGAGGAGGATGATTCTGACCTCCTCGCTGGTGAGGACTCCCATGATCAAGAGCGTTCCAATCAGCTTGAGGATGGGAACAAACTGGTACTGCACGCTCCCGCCCACTGGATCTCGGATGTGCGTTCCTCCGCCCTGCACGGCCTCGGTCAGCATACTGATGGCTTTCTCCTTCAGGATTCCGAGCGGGATCTGGGGGCTGTGGAGGTACTGCTGCCTGCTTCGGTTGATCACCCCCACGGGGGAGAAGTTAACCCGAGGCTTTAGAGAGGTGCTGAGGTCCACGCCAGGCAGGGAGTGGCGCTTGGACTCGTCGGGGAAGAGCTTGATGGAGCGCGTCTCATCCGTCACAGGGATGATGAACTCGTTGTTCATCATCAGACGAGCCTCCTGTTGCTCAATGATGATCTGAGCAGACAGAATGGTTGGATCACAGTCAGCTACACCTGCTTTTGACATGTTTCTCCAACATTGTAACTAACAATTGGACTAATGTTCATGCACACTGCTATTATTAGGTTCTCTGTTTACTATCCCAAGCAAAAAAGCGATATTATAAAACTTTCAAGGATTAATCTCAACCTGATGAGGACACTGTAGAAGCCCTCTCTCAGCATCCCAGACAGGTACTGGTTGTCGATGGTGTAGAGGAGCTGCGACTGGTCCAAATGGCTGCAGAGGCGTGCGCCACACGGGTGTTTCCCAGCGCGCACAGGGCACAGTAAAGCATCAGGGTGTGGTAGTGGAACTTTCTCAGGTCTTCATGTTCGGACAACTCCAGGATGTCCAAACACCTGCAGCAGAGGAGAAGAGTCAGCCGCGAGGTTCTTTAACACCTTATTCATGTAAAATAGAGATTATATTGCTAGAAAATTCAGTTAGTATTTTAATAGAGGCAATCACTTTGTTATCCTGCATAACGTAAATTTCGAGTTCGGACCCTCTCTGCAGACCTGTTCTCTTCAGGTATGTGCACGGCCATGATCTGCAGCGGCTCCAGACACTGGACCACCCAGCCGTGTCTTTCGCTGACGCGGGCAGTCTCCACGCTGAGGAAGGTGTTGGGCATGCGGCTCCACAGTACGGCCACGATGGTTTGCACGTCCAGGCGTGGCGGGCATTGTGGGACCGGATTCCTGAGCTCGCTCTTGAATATGGCAGATGAGAGCGGCATCACATCCTAAGAGGAGAGCGAGTTGTTATTAGGCTACATTAAACCATGGAAGTTCTAAATGGCCGAAGGACGTGTTTAAGACAGACACAAGAGCTCCTCTCTGATGTCCCTGGCCATATTTCATTGCTCAGCTATTCACACTGCGATGGCCTGCCAGAAGAAGGACCCGTCAGAACCAATTTGGGATCAAGTATTTTGCTCAAGGACACTTTGCTGCACGGTTGAAGCCAAGGATCGACCACAAAGGATTGACCTCTTGACCTCTATCCTCAGAGTCTCAGACGATCTATATTTTGAAACCATAAGAACTGATAGAGACTTAGGTGTACTTGTAAAACATAAAGTCAATTATAAGAAGACAAAAAAAAACGTTACTCTAACTTGAGCTTTTTCTGTGACAGATAGCTTATCAATAATATCTTATAAGACAGATAATGAAAATCAACAACAAACCTTCATCTTGACAAACTCAAACTGGAAAAGGTCTGCAGAGGTCGGTCGCACAAACACAGCTGGGAAGAGCTTTGTGTTCGGCTCCACCTGGGAAAAAAACCCACTGCTTCTGAGCACCCGCAGAACATACTAGAATGTAAATAAATAACTGATTCATACTCTTCAAGTAAAAAACAAGCTGAAATTCAGTACAGAATCCAGGGTGATAAAATGAAAGACAGAAAAAAAGACTTGGGAGATAAAAACCTATGATGTGTTTAATTCTGATGCCCTGTCAGGTCAGGAAGATCCTCAGGGCAGTGGAACGAGGAGAGAATACTGAGAAGGTTTATGATGGAACTTCAACATCAGTCCCGTTTTCCTCACCTGGTATACTGTGGACAGCTCCTTGCCGTTGGCCGTGAAGGTGACCAGGCCGGTAGCCAGGTCGATCAGGCAGCCGATCTCCAGGTCAGAGTTGGAGCGGCCGGAGGAAGACGGATTGACGGCGTCCCCCGCACACACCATGTAGCAGTTGCTCCTCTGGACGCTGCAGAAAAAGATACCGCACTTCAAAACGGGAAGGGACGGCACCTACTGCATGTAGAATTTTATTAAATGATAGGGTGTCACAATGAGATGGCCCCTCCCTGACTGATACACTGAGCACCGCAGGGTGAAGCACTGCCCCAGACACCCTGATCTGAAATGATGAAATGTTGGACAGATGGAACTGCAGAGGACTCCTTCACCTCCAATTTCAGACTTCTAAATGCACAAAAATCAAGTCTGACAGTTTTAATTCGATAATATATCAGATGTTCTTTGCAGCACAGATGGCTGCATTATTTTACAACTCTTTTTGTATATTTATAGCTTGCAATGTCTATTTTTATGTGTTCCACTGTAACTTTCCGATTTACTCTGCCTTGTTTTATTGAGAATATTTTATAGGCTCTTTTAAATGCAGCACTGGCTGCATTTAAATGCAAAACTGTATCTAATTTTTCCATATTTACATGGGAATGACAGCTAATCTATATTCAGAATTGTGCCTTTAGCTTACGAACAAGCGTGTCCAAGCGTTGGACTTGGAACATAAAAGTGAAATTTGGTAACAAAAATGAATAGGGTAAAAGTAGACGGGGAAAAAAAAGTCAGCAGCTTGCCTCTCGTGAACGCGCCCCCTCTCGTCTCCCAGGGTAACGGTGACAGTCCTCGTTTTGCTGAGGTTAAAGTTCTTGCTGTAGTAATGGTAGTCGGGTGTGACCCAGCCCACCCACACAGACGCAGGGTCCTGTCCAGCAAACACTCTCACTGAGTGGTAATACTGCGGGGACACAAACAACACGGTGGCTCACAACGGAAGGCTCGGCAACATCTTCAAATGCTTGTCATATATTTGAGATCTTTGCCGAGTTACCGTGGTGATGCTTCCGTAGTCAGCACTTCCATCATCTTTAGGAGGACGACTATAAAAACAACAAAAACAATGCAGAGAAAACATTTGATGTGGAGAAAAGTGCAATAAAACCAGCGCTTCCTTGGCTCACCTAAATTTGGGAGATTCATCCAGAAGCATGTCTGCAGAGTAAAACTCCACAGGCATGCTCAGCCGACAGTACAGCATGTCGTTGTTGCTGTTCTGCGTTCCAAACGTCTTGTGGGTGACCTTGAGGCAGGGCGGACTGTCCACTGTTCCGTCAATCCGCGTCACCTGACGAGTCCGGACAAAAAGACAGATCAGGAACCTCATTTTATTATCACGAGGACAAAGTCCAACCCGTCTTCTTTTCACCTCTATGTGAGCGTGGTCCTGCGGTGTGTTGACGAAGGTGGGGAGGCGCTTGCTGAACCACATGGTGATCTCTCTGTTCATGTTAACAGCGAAGGGCTCAAAACCTTCCTGGAGGCCGCACATGGTGTAGTACTTGAAGGTGTTGGCATCCTTGCCGAGGTTCATCCGTCCAATCTGGGACATACCCAGGCTGCACACTGGGATAAAACCTGAAGGGAATTTACCAGCAAGATTAGAAAAACAAAGAGATAGCATTCATTCTGGTGCATTTTAAGTCAATCAGTAGAGACTAAGGTTGGGAATTCCCCACCGTCTTCTGTCTCAAAGTCGGTGAAGCAAAGCTCTGAGCCCTTGTTGGTGATGAGGAGCTCTCCATTCAGGGTGAAAATCATGGATTTGTCCTCCATGTTGATCATGCAACCGACCACGTCCCCCTTTTTCCAAGGGTGTCCGAAGTAGCGGCCTCCCGTGTGCATGCGTCGGCCCTGAGGGAGGGGAGACAGGCTTACCGTGAGAGACTCCACCAACTCCTGAGCGCTGCGGAGTAAAAGCTCACTTACCCTGTAGCCATCGAAGACAAAAACCTGGTCATCTGCTCCCAGCTCCACATCGGGCCTGCAGCCCGGTCGAGCCCAGCCGACCCTCATATCGCCCCCCGTGATGGCCTCAAACTCAAAGTACCATTTGCCCGTCTTCACCGCATATGTCTGCTCCACACGGAACAGACGGGTGGTCTCGATGGTCTCATTGAGCACCACATGAGCACCTGGTGACAGAAACACGACCATTTCCCAAAAAGTGAGACCGGTCCAGCCACCAAACAGGCAGATATGGATAAATCTATGGTAGAGGGGTATAACTTACCCTCCTGATCTGGGGGGTCAATGTCATATCCGTAGCCAATCAGAGTCCTGATGGCCTCTCGCAAACTGTCTCTATTTGACTTTTTAGTGCGCTCGTCTAATAATGCATACGGTACCAGGCGAGGATTACGCCTGCTCTTCAAATCCTGGAAACAAAGAAAAGAGGGTTAATTGATGTTTGGACTGGTTCAACGTTTACATCCAATCACTTTCAATTTCACCCCTATAGCCCACATGCAGTAATGGGAAGAATAATGGCCTTTACCTGCTGGATGCCGTAGGTCCACCCTTGTTTAATTCTGTCTTTGGCCCCACACGTTGTGTGCGTTCTCGGCCAGTTTATCAACTAGAACCTCCTGACCTGCAGACAGTTTCACATCAGAGAGGTCCAGTGGTGCAGGCTTATATCCATTAGACATCATGTAGCTGCAGGACAACAAAATAAAGATCAGTTAAACGCTGTACCTGAAAACATGTTCATATTCTATTTCAGTCGGAGAAGCAGCACATTTGATTGCATTCGATCATGTTTTTAAATCAGTTTTCTGTTGATCCGGCTTTATGACAACCTTCTAGTAAGCCTGGCTCTTAAACACAATGAACATTAGGGTATTTTACTTTCCATTTAATCTGTTTATTTCCTAAAATGTGGTATAAGTAAATCACACATGCAAACACACACACTTACTCCTTGGGAAGTTTGATTTTCTTCAGATCATCTTCAGCGTGAATGTTGACCTGAGCGACGTGGCAACCGAGAGCAAGCAAGGTCCTGATGAAGAGAGACGTTTCAAATGGAGGATCTGAGGATGCACTGATCTTTGGAAGGTGAGTCAGCAGAACCCTTCCAGAAGCTGCTCAACTTTTAAACTCGGCTCATTAGCCATAAGTCAATAGCGGAGCCGTCAGCAGCAGTCTGGCTTCAGTTGTGTGGATGCACAACAGTTGTGCACCTTTGTGCAGACTGGATGGAAGCTCAGTACAACAGCAGAGCAGACCAGACTCTTTTGCACTACCAAATCTTTGATGTTGGATGACTCAGTGGTTCGCTCTAACAGGCTCCAGAGTCAAGATTTCTTAGAAAATCAATATTGGAAATCAGACAGAAGACGGAGACTCTCCCAAGCATCGCTTCAATCCCTAATCTGCTCACAGAGCTTCAGTCCTCAGCACTTCAATGAATAAAGGATTGGAAATATTTTCTCTTTCTTACTTCAGAGTTTCACTGGACATCTGCAGGTTGTAGTTCCTCTCCGTCTCAGGCAGCTTGGAGAAATCCACCAGGCACGGGTGCTGCCTCTTGTTGTCATCGCGGATCTGAGGAGGGAACAGTCGCTTTAACGTCTCTGCATGAGCGACTATTAATCTAGCAGCTCGGTGCCCAAAGGGAAATATGATAGAGCACCGCTCAAAAAAAGCGGCCGGAAGATTTGTTTTCCATTTGGACCCGAGCCAAGCCTCTGTGGCTGATTTGGCTGAGAATGATAAGTCTTCGACGACAGAGAGGGGTTTCCACAGGCTGCCCGCCTCTGATAGCCCTCTGCTTTTCACGTCAAAATTCATTATTGATGAAAGTAATACACAAATCTGAGTAACATCGGGGTCTATTTTGCATTATTTTAGAGGACCTGTCATTTTAAAATAAGCCAAATTTGCTTTAGGTAGACTGTGCCTTCATTTTTCATGTCGGGAGAAAAGAAAACCTTTGTCTTCTTGACATTTTAATTAAATGCTGAGCAATCCTTTGAGACAAACTCATTTGCATGTCTGCTAACAGAAGGATCGTCACCTCCTGAGACACAAACAAACTTCAGGGTGACCGTTTTAGCATGCTCTGTTTACAATGTGGATCCCTGTGCGTGAAATGCATCATTTCTACTTGGTTAACTGTAGCTGTGTGCACCAAAATGCCAACATCTGGAAGTTCCACCAGGAAGCAGCGGTTAGTTTTACCTTGCCATACGTCCAGCCTAGTTCTATCTTGTTCATGCCCCACAGTTCGTGGATGTTTTCCGCCAGTTTGTTTCGCACATCGTCCAGGTGAGGAGGAAGGACAACCTTCCAAAGTAGATTAGAGAAACAGAACGCTCTTACTGTTGCCTGACTACATAAGTGTTAAATCCCTGTATATCGGGTTAGAGTGTCAGGTTACACCTGCCCATCTGTACAACATATCCTAAAGTAAACGCCAATGCGATGGACCTGCCCTCACCTGACTGGTGTCCACAGGTGTTGGGATAAAGGAGGACTGAGAGAGGAACTGGGTGGTTCCCAGCAAGTCACGGACCCCCTCGTGATCCCTCTTGTAGTCTTTCACGGCCTCAATGTGCATCTTTTCTTTGGGCAACAAGGCTTCATAACACGGAGAATAACCAGCAGGTGGCAAGAACTTAAAATCTCCATGTCGTCCTCCCAGCAAGAACCGCACCCTGAAATGAGTAGCTCCGTGACACTGGGTCATATTATGTGTAAATATTCTCTTCAGTCAAAGAATCCCTTGAATCTTAGAGTCAAAAGTCTCTTTTTAATTTAACAATAGCAAATTGAGTCTTACTTAACACCTGCAGAGAAGCTGACAACAGGGAAAAAGAAGCCGTCTGTGTTAAAGTCTTCGAACATGCCCTGAACTGGCTGCCCGTTGATCCTGAAGGACATGCTGGGGGCGCCCAGATCCAGGCAGCAGCTGACCACGTCATCCGAGTTCAGCAGGTGCTGATTGATGGAGGCCACTGCCCTTGGGATTCGACCTAGACAGCACAGAGAGAAGCAAGGTGGGGTAGACGGCTGTTAGGGCCGCAATCGTTCAGAATCTAGGTCGGAAGGACGGACGAGGAGACGGCACGGGCAGAGAAGGAACAACATGAACGGATCAGAGGAGGTGCGATGAGAATGAAGAGGATGGAGAGGTGAAATTAATTTATCAGGATCAGTGCAAATTGGAGCTTTACGGGACAAAGCCAATGGTGTCTGTGTGTGTATCGATTCGCAGACCAAAGGGGCACAAAAAATCACTGGTTTTGAAAAACTATTTTAATGATCCTACCAGACCACAGGTGAAGTCCATCAAAGCTGTAGGAGTAGAGGTCGTCCCCAACGCCGTTGCCGCCCCAACCCTCTCCGCCACCGGGGTAGGGGGCGTAGCCTCTGGTGTTGGCCCAGCCTACTCTCAGGTGGGTCGACTCTCCAGTTACAAAGTGATCCACCTGGTCGATCACCAGCTCGAAATACCACTTCTTGTACTGGGCGGAGCCTTCAGCAACACCCAGGAAGATGTTTGGCCTCATGCTGCAGGTATAAGAAATACCAGGTAATAGCAGAAGGACATTAAAGTATATTCTATTAAACTGGGAGAACAAATGTGCACCAACAAGACACTCCAGAACTAATACAAGTCTGTATTTATTAGCTGTTAGTTATATAACACAGACGTTTTCAGATCCATATGAAAGTGTCTCTATCTGTACCTCTGGACGTCGTTAACCAATCGAGTCTGCAGCAGCAGATCCCTCTCAGGAAGCAGCGTGTCACAGATCAGGTTCTGATTGGCTCTCACTGCCACCCCGTTACAAACACAGAGGGAACACAGAACATCTAGAATCTATGCAAAGTGGAGGGTGGGGGGGTTAGTTAAGGCACCTGATACAAAAAAGCACAAGATCCTACATATTTTATTGAAGCAATAGCACTCAAAAAACAGTAAAATCCAAATACAACAACCAACTGAGAGGTGACTTTAATGTTAGATAAACTTGACAGGAAGACATGGTTTCAGCTACTGGACTCGTTTGAGCTCACCTTGTGGTTGCGTCCATGCTTGTAGAGCAGAGAGATGATGGATTCAATGTGGGCTCTCTGAATGATATTTAGAGCCTCTGGACTCTCCACCAAGATGCAGTGAAGGACCTCCAGAATCCCTGAGAGGTGAAATCAAACGAATGTCATCATCTGGGTCTGTGTTTATCATGCGAGTGAGTGTGTGTGTTTAATACCTGATGAAGACTCCAGTCTCTCCAGTTTGCTGACTAGCCAGTCCAACTTGTGGGAAAACTGAGTGCAGTTGGTTCTGTTTCCACGTATCAGAGCAGCTGAAGCAGAAGCACAAAGCAGAAGATTTCAGCTTGAAAAAGAAAAGCAGATGTGGAATTGAAGGTACGGAGGTTAGCATTCAAGTGTTTCCTCTCTCCACTGGCTCATTTTTCACCGTTAGGAATTCAGGGCGGATGAGCTGAGGAGGCCTGTGGCACAGTCTGACACTCAGATGCTCAGAAAAGGCAAAGTCACTGAACAATTCAGGAAGATTAGCTCACCAGCCTCAGGGAAGGGGAGACCCCACTGTGGAGCGGGTCTGGTGAATGTCGAATACCTGCTTTTACTCTTTTATAACGTGTGTATGAGTCATTTTCCAGACAAGGAATGATGAACGCGAGTTTACAGCTGATGCAAGGAACTGAAAATGCCCCAGGAATAAAAACTCTTCTTCATTGGTATTCACGAATCAGTACACAAGACTGAAAGTAACGGATAAAAATCAGCACCTGGCATTGTGTTAATGGAAGACTAAAACAGATCCTGAAGGAGGAATACAGATATTGTCCTTCAAGATTTCCCCTTGCAATCATGCAGATGCCGGAATAAAGACAGTGCATGCCATGAATGAAAATGAAAGGTCTTTCACCAATGACTCTGAGCCAGGGGCTACAGACATGGAGGTTTCATGACCACTAACCCAACAGTTCGTAGAGGAGGTTAAGGACGTCCTTCCACGCCGCTCCTGCCTCTTCACCAGCCTTCTCCGCAAAGTGGGCAGCACTGTTGTACAGGTTCAACTGGTCGATGCACCTAGACAGTAGGGTCAGCATGCCCTGAGGAGGCAAACATACGGCCCTAAATATCCTGCAAGTTATTTAGATTTAGAATATTTAATAAAGAAATAAAACTCCAAATCTACAAACATCTGAAGAGTGCATGACTCTAGCCACATTTCTTCCAGGTTCACACATTAATTCTAGAGTTTTGTTGTAAACAAATAAACACCCACTTTCATTTGGATATAAAACCAACCGTAATAAACATCGGATACAGTTCAGTGGCACAAGCTCAGGCGTTCCTATTTAATCACATTTTACTGCACAAAGCATAAATGCACTGTGGGCCAGAAGAATTCTAATCAAGGACTCGTGTTTATCACCTCTCCCATTTCCTTTATTTACAAGCAGTTATAACACTAAAGGAACCGTCGGTCAGAGGCTTGAACAACATGAACGGACCACTCTCACCTCCTCCTTGAAGAGGTCTTGCCGTTTGATAAGTGAGCGCAGTAGACACTGTTTCTGCTCGTGCTCCAGCTCTGAGTCCGGCTGCTTGAAGTATTCAATCAGGTCGTTCAGCGTCTGCAGCACGTCCTCGACGAAACTGGCAACCTCCGCGGTCCCTCCCTCTGCGATGCTATCCAGAGCTCTGAGGGGAAGAGCACGCTGATGGAACCACAGCACGGACGTGTGTGTGGCGGGTTGCCATGTGGGCGCCTGTGTGGTTACTTGATAAAGTTGGTGAAGAGGAAGGTGGTGTTGCGGATGATCCGAGCGGCGCGGGACTCCTCGTGCTGGCAGCGCTGCAGGATCAGGCCGTCATCCATGTGACCCTCAGAATGCAGGCAGGCCTAAAGAAATATACCACACAGAACCAGAAAAAAGGGCAAAAGAGCTGATACAGAAATTATGTTTCAGCATTATTATTATTTTATGTTAATGATTCGCGCGCGCGCGTGTGTGTGTGTGTGTGTGTGTGTGTAGACAACGATCTTTAGTCCAGTGGGTGAGCTACATGTTTTAAAGACCCATATAACCCTGCTGACGGAGCGATGAACACGGACTCGGAAGTGTCAGCTGTGAACTATGATAAACATGCAACAGCTTACTGTAAACACATTTAGATCAAGTAGATGACAGATGCCAAGAAAAACCTCTCGGGACAACAGCGCAGGTGTAACGATGACTTGGGCACTTTCACTGGTATGAATGTAACAAGCTTATAATGTGGTAATTGTGGAAAGAAAATTTGAGGTGAAATGAAATATTTACTACAAAAAAGTGTCCCTAAGATTATACATTTTGTTATCTCTCATCTCATAACTCCAAGTTTCTTGAAGTATAATTGGAAAATAAAAGACCTAAAGACCTAATTCTGATTGTCAGCATGATCTCACACTGGAAGTCAACTAAGGCAACTTGAAATCATAGTCAACTGTTGCTTAATCGTGCACGATGTGCCACAGCACAGCAGAGGAAGCTCACCCTCCTCTTCAGAGGGCCTAAACGTGAGGATTTGGCATCGGGCGCCAGGTACGACAGCCAGAGTCCTGTTTCCACATGCATGATGAAGCAGACCGTGTCTCCGTATTTGATCTCTGGCACTCCCATGCCGTCGATGTCCCTCTTTGCACCCAGGTCGCTCTTTTCCTGTTTGCGAAATGTCAGATGTACACGTTAGCAGCCAGTCTAACAAATGTACAATTAGAACTCTAGAACTCCTAGGACTTCTACTACCTCTTTAGAGGATGAGGAAGTGTGGTGTTGTCCTCAGAGGTCACCACAGTGAAGCAACTCTATCTACTCTATCTACCCTGTCGGCTGTTTCTTCTTCTCTCACACTGACTAACTTCATGCTCTCTTTTTCTGCACCCATAAATCTCCTCGCTGCTCTTCCTCAGGGCCCCTACCTCAGCATCCTTCAACTGATGGACTCACTATTCCTCCCCAGTCACACCCCAGCTCTGCTTCCCGTCTGCTTCTCTGTCGCTAAAGAGACATCTCCTCCCACCACCCTCACGCACACCGTTTATTCTTCCGGATACTGTTTCTCCATCTCAGAGAGGAGGACCGACCTTTGAAGGCCTGAAGCAGAAGGCGGTGGCAGCTGTGTTGGACTTCTCCCGGTCCTGCAGGACCAGTCCGCGGTCCTCGCTCAGAGCCAGGTAATGCCCGGTGGAGAGGTGGCGCAGCCGGAAAGCCTGACCCCAGCGAATATGGCTGCTGCTCCAACTACACACACGAGTACAGGGGTCACAACCTGCAGATGTGGCAGCTGAGCACCTTTTGGTGACTATCACAGGTGGACAGTCGGAGACGTATCTGCTGATTTCAGTAGAAAACTACTGTCCTAGTCAGACACGATGACGGTGGAAAATTGCAAAGCCTTGGAATGAAGTATAGATAAATGAAAGAATGCCAAGTAATTGTTTTTTAAGGAGCAGTAAAAGTGTAGATTTGCCGTCACATTTGTACATGATTTTTTTTCTCCACCGTTCTGATGGGAAACTAGGTCAGGTTCTTGTCTGGGTCTGATCTCACCTGATTCTCAAAGGTTCCAGCCTCCAGAGAGAGCGAGCCTTTGATGCTCCTTTACCCGCCTCGTAGTTGACGATCCTGGGCGTAAGGAAACATGGAGAGCACAGTTCTTCCAGAATTCACACTCTTACAGAAACAGCAGATGCTAAAGTCTCTAAATTTCACAGTGAAAACAGGAAGAAACTCCTATGTGCTTCAAGCAGAGGACTTCTGCTGCCTGCAAAGAACTTCTCTGATGCTTCTTTGATGCATCGTTCAGCAAGGTAGTTCTCTCTTATCGACATCAAAACCTGCTTCCTGCAGCCAGGGTTAAAGCAGATTTGAACCATTTGCTCCCACGCATTCAGCCGGGCCTGGGAAGTGTCGATTCTGGCTGCTTACCTCTGCATCTCCTCGCTGCTCTCCGCTCCTGGGATGGTCAAGCTCTCGTCATGGCCGTGGCAAAGACGCATCACGTGTCCGCCGATCAGGTACCCTGACAATGGAACGCATTAAATGCTGGAATGTCGGTCTTCAAAACCCACAAAATCTATCTTTTCCATGTGTGCGACTGGTTTAGGTTCCTCACCTACGGCCATGTTGCCTGATGAGCAGGTGGGCTGAATGTTCCACAAGGTCTGCATGAAAGAGGCATCCACCTGGGTGCTGCTGTTGGAGATGGAGAGGTGCTGCAACACAGACGCACAACCGCAATCATTGGATTTCATCATAATTTAGCCACAAATTCAGCCAGCATTCATTCAAGTTTATGACAGAACGCCATCCTCCATGTAACTACATTTTGGCTAAACATTATTATTAATCATCATGACACCATCAATATTTCACCCTTAAATGATCTAAAGTTGTTTTGATATTGAAGTGTTGAATTTTTAAGGTTTTTTTGGTGACAAGGGTACAGATTTTCCATTAGATAAGATGAAACTATGGCACGTGGCCAGTTTTTCATTAATTACACATTTCCAAGGAGTAAAAGCGGCCCTGAGATGCAGCTCTGCATCACTCCCTTATGCAGGACGTGTCCTCATCTCCCCTCATTCCCTTTCCGTCTCCTCCCTCCTGGAATCCCCTTGTCCTCTCTCTACCTGCTGAGTTAATTGAGGTCAGGTTTAAAGCTCTGCCAGCGGGAAACAGCATTAAGGTAAAGCTCATCAGTCATTTTGATGCAAAAAAAAAGTTTTTTTTTTTCCCCAAAAAAAGCTGTTATTTGGTTTTTTTTTTTGGGAAAAGATGCAGATAAGGGATTTTGTTTATTTTAAATAAATCTCATTTCTCTCTTGAATTGCCTCATTGCTGAATTTCCAGAGTCAGTCTCTAAAAAGTGCCTTTTTGTGCACTGAATCACTGAAGAGTCTGCTGCTGGCTTCAACCTACCAGGTATCGTTCTGTGGACACGCTGACCAGAATCAGGTCATCTCCGATGCGCACCTTCTCTCCTTCTGACCTCTGCTTGGATGCTGGGTGAATCGTCCACCAGCAGGCCTCTCCTGCACAGACAGAGCCGAGAAATCGTTCTGATGATTTACAAGTGTTTCTAAAGCAAAAAAGAGCCCACGTGAACTCAAATAAAAGCCCACCTGTTGAATGTTCCTGTAGACCGACGTCGAACGATAGCTTGTCTGTCAGGGAGCGCGATGTCTTCAAACAGGTCAGGTACTGGAGAGAACGGCGAGATCAATCATCCTGTTTGATCACCCATTATGTGTGAATCATGAGCGCGGGTGCCCACCATGTTACTGAAGGAGTGGCGAAGCAGAATGGCGTGACCATAGAGGAGGGTCCGGTGTCCACCCCCTTGACCGGCCTGACAGGAAGGGCACAAGAGGAAGAATGATCAGGTTTTCCTGGAGGATCACTGGCCACTCCGTCAGAGTTAGCATGTTGGATGAAGAGGAGTTCGGTTAGTAACGTGTGTTTTCTTTTTACTCCACGTGGGCGAAGTTTGAATCAATGAGGTGTCTCGTAGTCAGAGTTGCAAGCAGGAGGTGAAACAGACCCGGGGTGAACATTCACGACGACACACGGAAAACAAACCCACAAACAACCATGGCCATCAGACAACTTGCCCATTCTCGACAGTTGATCAATGCGGAACAGATGACACCATCACATCACCACTGAAGGGAAGAAAAAAGATGCTACTCACCCGTTTAACCAACCTCTAGTGGCCAACGACAAAAAAGAAAAGGATTCCATAAGAGGAGACCTCCAAAACAACTCAAGAACTAATCTAAGGTGAAAATGATGGCATTGGAACTCCAGGAGCCTGTCAACAGCGTGTGCACGTATCCTCGTTTTCTATCTCCAAGACGCACACCGACCCTGTTGTATCACATCTTCTTCCACATCTTCTTCCATACCTCATCTTCTACCTAAAGGCTCCTGCAGGCATGTCCTCCAGGAGGCATTACACATTTCCCAACCACTTCATTTAGCTTCTCCTAAAACAACCATTGAATATTAATTACACAATGGAAATGTCTCTTGTGGTGTCGAGGGTAGCGCAGTTAAAAAGGTTCCAGCTTTGCTTCGGGCTCTGGTCTTGTTCACACTTTTTGGACATTTGCACGTTCTTCCTTATTCTTCTTTTTCTTTTCTCCTTTCCTGTTTTTTTTTTCCTCTGCAGGGAACGCACCATGGCGGGCTACCGCGCTGGCTTTTTTATGACAGACAAAAAAGGAAACAACATTTGATGAAAGGAAAAACTGGGAATAGCATCCAGGAGCAGCTGGGAGGCGGAGCGGCTGGGCCAGGGTGAGAGTGCCAGGCGGTATTTCAGAGCAGCTCTCCTGCTGACACATCACTGTCAGAGCTGTGACCTTTGCTTGGGCAGCCCCACCCCAGTTGTAAGTGCCGTGTCTAGGATTACTTTCTACTGGCAGCAGACTGGAGTCCAGTACAAGAAAAACACATTTAATCTCTTTTTTTTTGTGCTTGTTTTTTTTTTTACCATAAAATAATGCTTCTTTCTTTAATGAATTCCTTGGCAAGTCAGAGACATCAATCCATCTGAATTCTGGCCTAAAGCAGCAACATACATTCTACTAATAGCATACTGACAAAGTTAATATAAGATACATCGTTTAGATTTAGATCAACTTTCATTAGCAGGTGTCATGTTTGTAGTTGGCTATACATTTACCCATCAGAGGCCTTTGATATGGAGAAAATAAACCATTAGGGGTCAGCTAGGTTAATGTACACAAGCCTAATAAGCATGCTTTCCAACATTAGCATCGGATCATGTACCTTGCTCATTTAATCATATATGACTGAATGGTGTCACTTCTTCCAATAATGGAGTTTGAATTAAAACAGACGTCAGCTTGCTTGGTTCTCCTCTCGCTCCCTCCATGTTTCTAGAGTAACTGCTAATGTAACAACTGTCTCATATAAGTTATTTCATCTATAATCATCAAATGTGTTACATTAGTACTAAAACACCCACACATTTTAAGTTCTAGTGTTATTTTCTAAGTATGTGCACATTAAAACAATCTGAAAAAGCATTTTGTAACTTGAAATTCTGTCTTCAATCTTGAAACTCCATATTCCAGAAACATCACCAAATGCCACTCTAGACGACCTTCTAAACCTGCTCCCACAGTGAGGAACAACCTAAAGCCCAAGGCCACCTTTATTTACCTTAGCTTTCAGCAGCTAAACACCAGATTTATTTAAACTCCGTAACAGTATCATTAGAATACATTTCAAGATCACTTGAAAGTGCAAGGGCAGAATAACAGCGGAATGATTTCAGGACTGCTATGATTTAAAGTTCCGACATCACCGAAGCTAAATGATGGTTCCTCCAGAAGCAAAGAACAAACCACAACTCCTGCCCAAACGTCTAAACGCGATCAAACATCTACTGACAGTACAATTAAATACACATCTCCCAAAATGCAATACTCTCAGTACTCAGATGCTGTACACAGATGCAGCTCTAACCACAGTAGAGGAGTTATGGAGGAGTTAGTCTGTCATGCACACTGGCAACATGATGGATGAACGAACTGATGGACCTACCCATTTTTCATGATCAGCACTCTAGTGACAAACAAATACAAATAAAAACAATGCATAATTATTACAGTGTATATGGCATTCAAAGATACATTAGAAAGGAGCAGTAAAGGTGATTTCTAGTGATTTCTCCTAGCCAGCACCACGCTGCCCTGCCGGGTGTGCCAGCCAGGGCCTCTGCACATCTCAAATCAGCTGACTGCTCATGGCGCAGGCTCGAATCATCAGCAGAGAGAGACGAGGCTGAAAGGTTTTGCAGTGAATAAACCTGCAGCAAAAGAAATCTCAGCCCGATCGGTGCTGTTCCGCCAGAATCTTGCAGGAATTTGTTCCTTTAGTGTAATAAATCACGGCGTGGGGCACTCGTGATTCTAAAGCTGCAGCTCTAACTGCACATTATTCCTGCAGGACTGTCATAGCAACGACGGAGATCTCATAAACACTGACAAGCATTTAGGTTTAGACCATCAGTCAGTTGACCAAATTAAATGCTAACAGCTTTTTGGCTATAAACCCTGCCCTTCTATACTGGATTTCCAACCAGTTAAAAAAAATAGGACTCATGTCCCTATATCCCATCCCTTGGATATACAGTATTCTCTGCTTAGTGACAGGATTACGTGGCACATGAAATGACTGTTAGAGCGCAGAAGCACAAGTGAGCGCCAAGCGTCATGTGGCCCACCAGACAGGCCCGACGGCTGGTGGTGGCGCCGCGGCGCCTTCACATCCCAAAATCCTCACCTGCCCTGATAAACACACCGAGTGAGCTGCAGCAGAGCCAGGAGAAGGAACCCAGCCCGTCAATAAATCAAGATGAGTCTTTTTAACGGTTTGACATGTTACCATTCTGTCTGTGTAATCTTTAAATTGTTTTAGTTGGAAATAATCTGCTTTTTCTTTTTTTTTCAAGAGCTGACAGTTGTATGAAGCAGAGAGCAACTACCTGTCCCTTCAGTTGTTCAATTTGAATATGGATATTGAAAACACACATCCATCAGTGGGCAACTACAGCTAATTCACTCTAAACACATGACCTTACAGAAAAATGTTCCTATTACATTCGACCTCATTACGACTGACACGTCTACACGTAGCTGTTGTACAACAAGGGGACAGAACATCAGCTATTTTTAGATATGATTTACACAGCATAGGTAAATGTGTGTGCGAGGGTGTGTTATCACAGAAGCTTGTGGCTTGAACAATAAGAAACAAAAAAAAAACCCCTTTATTTTTGTGCTTGTGATGTCATTGCAGACTGGCTATTGTTGCTGAATGTGTTGGTGAGGAAGAGGAGGAGGAGGAGGAGGAAGAGGAGGGAAGGACTCACCCCTTCACTGTTCTGCCCAGTGTTGGCCAGCATCTCCTGCAGGGCCCGGACCGACAGGGACTGCTCCAGCACAAAGTTGCAGATGCACAGGTCTGGAGGAACATACTGCGAGACGGAAGGAGGGAGGGAGGAAAACAAGCACGCAAACATGTCAGTGTTCGTAGATGTAAGGTGTGATGGGTAGAGGGAAAAAAGAAGAGGCAAAGCAGAGCGTGAAAGGGAGCACAGCTCAGTCAGGAATGCGGAAAGAACACTGAGGACTTGCGGGGTTCAGTGGCCCCACCAGTCGGCTCGTTCCTGTGCCTCTAATACCTCATAAACAGGTGGTCAGCGTCTCCGTCACCTTAGAAACCGGAAAACTTAATCCAGGACTGGGAAAACCACTGACCACTACTCTCACTGTACAGCAACAGTCCCAGAACTTAGAATATCATCAAAAGGCTGCTTAGGTGGGTTCTCCACACACAGTGAGATTTCATTTTTGGTGGTTGATGATAGCTCCCAGCTAACTAAAGAAAAAAAACCCCACAAAGTTCTTTTACAGTGGTGAGAGGATAATTTAATTCAGTAACACAAACCAGCTGACCTCTGACCCCCGAATGCAAGACGAGGAGTCAGGCGATGACTGCTGGGTGATGATGAGGACGAAGGTGCAGATAATTAATTTCTTACTTTTAAGTTTAAATGAGCTGTTTCCATCGGCAAAAGCTTTATTGAGCACCGGCTGAATCTTGAAATGACCCCAAGGCAGCAGCGGTAAGAACTCAGAGACGCCTGTACCTGCAGTGTCAGGTACAGGTGACCTTTATCCACAGGTTCCCGCTGATCTTCGTCTTCTCATGAATTATTCACAGACGATTTTCCAATTATCATCCTTCTTCCAGTAAAAAGGCTCTCTCACTGGTCACACTGACCTTTACCATGAATTTCTTTTAAACTCCGCGTGTGTGTGTGTGTGTGTGGGGGGGGGATGGGTTATAATTATATAACCTAGAAAAGATTAAACTGTTATTTGACGACTGAATTCCACCAAGTTCTGGCTGAGCGGATCAGACGGACATTATTTGGTATCGTCAAGGTCGTCTCCCGCTGTGACTTCCATCAGGTTCTTTTTGTGTGCACATAAATTGTCTCTCTGAAAGGAATTAGGACAATGTCAGAGTCAGGTTTGACACCGACACACTGCGGTCTTGTATTCAGTTAAAAACCTATATCATCGCTATCGGCTGTCCCTCCGGAACGTCATGAAGTTAGGAGTAAAAAGGTTTTAATGGCCGCCAACCACACAGGCTTTGTTTTCTGTTCCCAGCAGCGGCGGCGGGCTGCCAAGCCTCACCAGAAATCTTAAAAAACAAAGTGTCAACACCTGAGGTTGGCCGGCCCGTTGAGCGCAGACGTCCCCTTCAGTGCCCGGGGCCTCCAGTATCCCCCTGTACCGCCGACCACCCGGAGGTACTGGAACAAAGGCCACATCGTTTTCCTCACCTTAGCTTCAGATGTGGGCTCCAGGTAGCACAGACGGTTGCCGAGTCCTTCAGCGGCCAGGCAGAACTTCCGATGCTCCTTCTGGATGGTGGCCACACACTGGAGCACCACCTCATCATCCTGCCAGTGAAGCCAGTTAAGATGGCAGTTAGCACCAAAATACACATTTTTTTTTAACAGTTATACCAACGTTTCCCATCGATTTGTTGTGCTTGAATAATGAGCCAAACCAAGACACACCACGGCGGAATCAAAAAGGTATTCGTTTGATTCCAGCTGTGGTGTGTTTGTGGGAGATGGGAAACCTCGATTCAATCAGGGCAACTAAATAAACATTTGTATCTGTCAGGGTCGAGAGGATTGGCCTGTGTTTGGCAAGAACACACAGATATTGATTGGTCTCTGCCTGTGTATGTGTGTGTGTGCGCGCTATGTTTCACGCCAGCTCACGTCCCACACTAATCTGAGCTGATGGTTGCCATGGTTCTGGCTCCCAGCTCCTCCACAGCAGCATTAATTCAATAGCTGTAGCCTGTGGAGCTCCCACAGACTCATGAGGGAGCAGGTTTCTAAGCCGGACCCAGCGGACCCTGAAACCAGGAGTGAAACCTCTGAGTTGTTGTCTTCACCCCTATTAACCTGTCAGCCAGAGCAGAAGGCCTCGGTTAGCATCTGTAACAATCGGAAAATTGGATTGCTAACTGTAATTCCACACACTGCACTGATGATAAGATTGAAAAAAGCTGTAGAACTGAATATGATTCGTGTTTTAAGCGCTTTCAGAGTGTGTATCATTCACACCGCCAGATCAGAAAGACCAAGTGTTCAAGCAGAAACTTGATAAATAACCTTTTTCTAATATTCTCCTATTTCACAACCAACAGCTTTAACACTGATCACATCAAATTCTGATATTTATTAAGCTCAAGTCTGAAAAACATGATCAATCTACCTTTTTTTCCACGCACACACACACACACGAATACACACACGCGCTTCTCTGCATGTACTCTGAAAGGAATCTGCTGTTCTACACACTGCAAACCTGCAAACGCCTCATCTGAATGTTCAGACCAGGAATCAATGCTGGAACCTTCTTGCAAAAAGTAACATTAGGAGATTGGGTTTGTGCACAGCTGCTGTGGATTTAGGTTTGGATTTGTCTAGCCACATTTCACTTCCAATCTTAAACCAGGAAACCAAAGAAAGTCACAGCTTCCCTCCTGACTTGATCTCAGTCCAGAGAATCTGGTGAGTCTGAGGCAAACTGATCCGCACAGCAAGACTGTAGCCATTTGCTACAGGGCTAAAAAGCGGCATAGGTACTATGTATAGGGAAGTGGAAGGTGCAGGCTTGGGTTGGCCCCCGGCACTGGTTCCAAGAGCGGGAACTTGACCCTGTCCTCCCCCAACCCAGCCCCGTCCTGGCTAACCCCCACAGTACGCCGCTTCGGATCCTTCAAGTCTGGGCCTTTAACAAATCAAATATCATACTGGATTGGTTTTTTAGACACACACTCTCACACACACACACACACACACTGAGTTGACGCCTCAAACACGATGGCAATGTCTCCACCTGTGGGGCTGTTTCATTAATTCTTCTCAGGTCTGTTAGCGAGCAGCCGGCTACTGTAACAGACAGCAACAGGTGAGCGTGCATGTGTGCGTGTGTGTGTGTGTGTGCACGTATGTTTGTATGCGGACCAAAGAATCCTCCAGCTGAAACCCGAGAGCCACAGATGCTCTGGGTGCCAAATAAGCCCCCCCACACTCACCTCTCGTTACCACCAATGTGAACTTGAGAAAAGGTGAATCTGCTGGAGGCCCCTGAGGCTATTTTGACAGGCCTGCTTTGCACATTCTCAGTAGACCCAAAATGTAAAAAAAAAAACCACAAAAAAGTTCAAATAAAAAGATGAATAACCTTCTATCACATGCACCTCCTTGTTCACACTCCCAGGGGGGCCGTCCCTCTACATTGCTCTGACCACTGGGGCGTCGTGTTTCTCATAAATGTCAGGCAGGGCGCTAAGTGCAGGCTGAGCTACGCATTTCCGTGAAGCTTAGCTAACAGCGCGGAGACCAAAGGGGACACCGTGTAGATGTGCGAGAACAACAACTGATAAGCCAGCCAGATAAGGACCAACCGCGTCGCCTGCCAGCATGATTAGAATCAAACGTTATTTTCTGAGCGAGCAAAGAACAATCTCATCTGTCAACCGTTATTTAAAAATTAATCCAATTTGGCACAATTTCTGCAGTCAAATTGCCAGAATTTAGAGTCTAAATATTCTAAAAAGCAGGTTTGCTTGTGAGGTTGTAGCAAGTCTTAAACGATATTTGCGTTTTTAGCTGCGGTGATCAATATGTTGTTGGTGGGCATCAGAAATAAATGAGCGAGATGGAAAAAAATGAGAAGTGACAGAAGAGTCAGGTGGGCTCTTTGCTAGTAAAAGAGCAATAACATTAGGTCCACTTGGCTGCGCTCACAGCTGTTTTTCTCCACAGCCAGCACTTTCTGTCCTGACGGATGGACATTTTCAAAGGGGGACCAAACCCAAGAGGACATCGGATCAAATAAAGGAGCTGATGCGTAAACGTTACCACAGGAAGGTTCTCATGGAGCTGCCTGCCGAGCGTTCTTGCAGAGGCAACAAATCCAGCGTGGTTTTAAAGTAAAGGAGAGTTGGAGATAAAGTTGGTAAAGTAAGGAGATTTGGGTTGGTCCTCACAAATTCTGAAGGTCTCTCCTGGGTTTGGACCTAGTTTTAGGGTTAGGGTTGTGGTGAGGCATTTAAATGTACGTGTGTGCGTGTGTAATAGGTCAGAATCAATTATCCCTCCACACCAATATAAAAAAAAAACAACACAATTCTGTAGCTAAGCGGTTTCTGCTCTGCCGTCATGGATCACCGGCGCCGAGGTTTATCCAGTCTCTCTAGAACAAACTGAATTTCCTTTCCTCGGTTTGCATATTTCGCTCTGCGGCTGCTTCAGAAAGCAGAGGCCCATCTGTCGTGCAAGGACAAGCCTCGTCCGCCTCAGCGAGGGCTGGGGTCCTTCAGCCTCCAGCTGAGGTGGGAAGCTGGGCCTGCTCTGAAAAGTCCATCATCCTGTCAGATGAGGACGGTGTGGACGCAGACCGGAACGCTGGGAGTAAAATACAGACTGAAGGGAGGAGAAAAAGTGACCTCTAGCAAACTGAAGACCTCCTTGCTTCGGACTGAAGCTTCTACTGCTCTTGTCCTCCATCCTGATCCTTCTGAAGGAATATTTAGGCACCGATGTCCCAGTCGCAGTGTCTCGGTGTCCTCAAGGCCACCAGCAGCAGATCTGCTAAACTCTCCCAAGGTGGAGGCTGGAAATCACTTCCAAATGCAAAAGAATGCTCCTGGTGCTGAACAGCACAATAACAGTAAAGAAACCAGCAACCAGGACATCTGAAAGCAAGAGCTGCAAGACTGGACCCCTCTCTTCAAGTACCGAGAGGAATTTCAGTGGATCGATGAAGGGAACTATGAAAATTGACCCAGACAACAACCACCATCTTGTTAAACTTCTAATTTTAGAAACCCTGCCCGGGGCACCTGGGCCAATCGTTAGTGCTGTATGGACTCTGACTTGTTTTCTGATTCAATCAGATTCATTTCAGCTTGTAAAGGACAGGCAGTTCATGAATTCAAATGAATTTTCCTTCTCCGCTGGTTCGCAGTTCTGAAGGACGAGCAGAACCCAGAAGGCTGCCCAACGTAACCTGGCATGAAGCTTTATTAGGCAAGTCTTCCATTAGCAATCACACTGCTGCAGCTACCGCACAATATGCACACCCATTAAATTTGACCACTTACTGTTTTATTGTACATGCCTGTGTAGTCTCAAGCATCTCGTTTGGAAATGCTCTCCTAATCCCTATAAAGATGGTGTTAAGGTGTCACTGGTCCAGGCTGGAGCGCTGCTGCTGCGGAACCGGTGGTAAAAAGGCTAAATTTACACCTGCAGCACCAAACCTTGGTATGCAGAGGGCATTAGGGCCTCCAAACCCAGCAGGCCTCCTTGGTAATCATCAGTAGTAACTTGGCTCAGTAATTCCATGTTACATTTGATTGCACTTTGATTTTTTGGGTAAGCAAACCCAACGGTTTGGCGACTTGCCCTTAAACACCAATCAGATGGCAGCCATGTGCTTCATTGCTCGTTATTGTGCTTTAGACTTGTACTGGTGATGGAGACACAAGCTGAAGTACTACATTTTCCTACTCTGTTGCTTCGTCTTTGACAGTCCGCACCAGTGCCAACATGCCAAGACTGACACACCAACGACGGACCGAGACTGTGTCCAGCACGAGCGGCTCAGAATTCCAGGGTGTGTGGAGCGGAACATGGCGATGATTATCCCATAATCGCCAACAAATTGAAGCAGCGACTTGCAATTAGCGCCCTTGTTTGCAGTCCTCGGGGGGGGGTGGGCACCTCAGGGGAAGCCCCCTCTGCTCTCGTGTTGCCGTTGTCACCAAATAAGCAAGATGTTGTTGTGACAGTAGAATCTGAGAGGTGTGGGTCAGCATATCGCCGGGAACACAAATAGTTGGAGCTGTTAAGTGCAGGCCTGGGACTGACAGCTAACGGGGCTTTCAGGGGATTACATGTGCAATCCATCATACGGAGGGGGGGTCGGAGGGGCAACCAGCCCAGGGAGGACGAATGGACACGGATGCCAGACTTCAACTGGACGTAGCTGGACGCTAATTCAAACGCTTCCGATACTACGCGAGGACAATGTTACATTTTATAGCCTTCGGACAGTTTTTCCTGTCAGCAAGTTTTAAAGAATCAGGACGCAAATTAACTTGTCAAAAGCAAAGCTGATCCAAAGACTTGTGCACACATCAGACTGTTCCTTATTCTCCACGACGCAGAGGCTGCAGCGACGGCGCTAATGTCTCAGCAGTATTGCTAGAGTTCTGCTAGCAGAAGGGCTTTTATTAGCCAGGCGTCTCACGGCTGCGCTGTGAGGCTGATGTTACCGTCTGCTGGTTTGTTTTATTGAACACGAGCACAGTTGAGCGGTTAGCATGGAAGCCTCGCAGCAGGAAGGCTCCAGGTCGGGTTCCACCTCCGGACTCCTACACAATGTCTCCACAAGACCTGTTTAACACTTCTATGAATCAACATTCATGCAACAGTTTTAATTTGAGCACAGGGGAAAAAAACAACAACAAAAAACCAGAAAAACCAGCCAAAAACAAAAAAGGGGGAAGGAATGGTGGTGAATTTCCATGGCAGAGCGGTTGTCAGAGAAGAAAACTAAATGTTTCTATGGTGATTACTGCAGCACGGTCTGCAAAACCAGCCCCAGTCTGCAGGAGAAGCAACAGTCCTGCAGCACTGCCAACATGCACCAGAGGACATGTTTCCTAAACAAACCCTGGACTCCACAACAGCAGAAGTGGCATTCATTATTAGGCGCTTAAGTGCTCAAACACGTCCTCATATCAGCACCCAGCAGCACCCATGGACTGGGGTGGGTGCACACGCCTACGGAACGTGTTGCTGCTGCGTCTCCTTGCTCTTTACCCGCCGCCAGGGTCACAAAAGGGGAAGAATAGGCGACACAAGCCCCCCACCAGCACCGAGTCCCACCGCACGTCGCACAAGCTGTCATATCGTTTACAGGGACGCATGCTGAGCAGAGCCGCGCACGGAGCGCGCGTCTGCGGCAAACCACCAAAATAGTCATTGCAGGGGGCGGCGGGCGTGCGTGTGCGCGCGGGACGAACTTGGTGAAACTCTTGTATTTCACCGAGGACGGTGATCCAGACGCCCGGAGGAGGCGATGGCGCTCCTGCAGCAGAGAAGGGAGCGGGGAGGCGGCGGGTGGAGGGGGGCTCGCGCCTCGCACCTGCAGCCACGCCACCACTCCCCGCACCAGCGTCCTGCCGCCTGGTGCCACGGCGCTCGGAACACCGCCGTGCGTGAAGCCTCCCCCGCAAACTTGAGGAAATAACTTGCCTCTGCGGTGGAGGCGATGGAACGCTCCGGCGGCGATCACTGAGACTGACGGGAAGTGCACCCCGCGCGCGCGCGCACACACACACACAGTCTCTCTCTCTCTCACACACACAAACACACACACACACACACACACACACACACACACACAGGGCGTCTTTACTCACAGTTCTCAGGAACTGGATTTCATCTTCTCCTTCTCCGCCTTCAGCCATGGCCATGGAGGAGCCTGCTCAGACTCTGACTGCCGGCAGGAAGGCGACGCTGACACCCCCAAACTGATCTCAGTCCACAGCCATATAGGGCAGCCCGGCATCACCCCCCACTCCTCTTCCTCTCCTCTCCTCTCCTCTTCGCTTCCACCCCTCGCTCCCTCGCTCCTCCCAGACACCCACAGCAAGACGCAGCGGACGCAGGAGATTCGTAGCAGGTGATGAAGACCACGGTGATGATGATGACGATGATGTTTGTGAAAGTAAAGTCAAAAGATGATCCTAAACTTTCACTAAATGAGTGTGAAACCGTATTGATCAGTCTAGATTGACCATAGGCTGGCGACCTGTGCAGGGTGCCCCCCCGCCTCTCGCCCCCTGACCCCTGAGATGGGCTCCAGCAGACCCCTGCAAGTGTGGAGGGATAGATGGATGGATTGTGAAAATAAGCTGCAGGTTTGCCTGACTGACTGTTCTTAGTTCAAACCTAACCTTGATTACCTCATAATTCATTACTTTTGGCTTTTTCTCATAGACTCGCCTAAAAACAACTTCGATTGACTTTAAATACATACACTTGGTTAAAATAAGACTTATTTTTCATTTGCATTGTTATAATTGCTCTTATTAGGACATCGTATTGAATATAATAGTTATATATGGCTCAGGGCGGCGACAGAGAAACGCAAACTAATTCCTGCTGGAACATCACTGCCATCTAGCGGCCATCTTGCGTATCTGCTCATTTCCCCACAGGCGAGAGGAATCCATTAAAAAAAAAAAAAGCCTGGATCAAGATCTGTTTCTTGTACCATTATCAACATTTTCTAAATGCCAGCAAAAACATAACCTCCTTGGCGGAGGCAAATAGTCAATCACAGACTACAGAGTAGGTTGTTCATTAATTTTTCTGCAGCAGTTATCAACATACTGAAATAAAAACACATTATACGACGTTATTAGGGTCTTACCTCTACTTGTAATTAGGTTTCATTTGCTGCTGGTACCCAGTGACTGTTACTGTTATTGTACGTCAATGTGGTAAAAAAAATATCTGACTTTGGAATATTTAGACAGGGGTCCAATTAACCCAAAAAGTTTGTTGTTCCGTGTTACTTCTTCTTCTTTTGCAGCTGCAGAGTAGCGCCAGAATGTATAGGCTCTTAGCGCCCTCTGCCGTGCGTCAGACGTACTGTTTGCATTACCAGCTGACTTTTTTTTGGAAAAAAAATATGTGGTCTTAGATTGGATTGGATGACAAAGATCAACATTAATTATTATTATTATTATTATTATATTTTATGATTAACTTTACTTTCCTGTTTTAAGATTGGCGGTTGAAGCCCCGCCGCCCCTAAATGATAAGCCTTAGTTCGGATGTGCCAAACTTTCTTATATTCTAACCCATAGACTCTGGTGTACGCTGATAAAATTACTGCAGCTGTATTTGAAATTCTCAAACAATTATCAAAGTTTCTCTTTCTATATCTAAAAAATGTATTAGAAATGTAGAATTGACAAACAATATCATCCTGGAATTGCAAAGCATTTTCCCAACACAATTGTTGATGTTACACTTTCTGTCAGCTTTCTGCTAACACAACATTCTTGTGTTTTCTCTGCAAAGGTCAGTAATCCATCACAGACAGCTGGTCAGATTAGCCTGTTGCATGCACTGACCAGAGTGGCTCTCAGCATGGTGCTGCACTGAAAAACCTCGCAGGACGACCGATCTGACGCTCCAGACTGGCAAAAGAATGTGAACTCTGGAGGGTTAAAACTGTTTGTTTGCACTTGTTCCAGCAAATACTTGAGGGAATATTTTTTTAAATCCTGTTAATTCTGCAGACAAGCAATCAACATGAAAATCACCATCATTGGAAATTGTTAATATTCATTTCATTTTGCTGACATTTACTTTGAATGTACATATTTTATCTGGACTGCTTGTTATTAAAAACTAAACTGTCTGTTTAGTGAGCCTTTACTGTATTTTAAATGGCAGTGTTAAGAAATCCCATTAACAGATCACGTGCACACACACAGTTACACACACACACACTGTCCCACTGTCAGTGGGACAGACATCTGTGTCAGGGTTAGTTGCCGACGTTTCAGCGGTTCCTGGGTTTCGGCTGTGTGGATGCACACAAGAGGATTACATTCATTACCAGTAAATCCTCCGTCTGTTTGTTTATGTCCCCCTCAGCCACCTGACAGTCCTCGGGGCCCATTGGATCAAAGGTGCGCATGCTGGTCTGGTGGGTCGGTCGTTGTCTTCTGTCGATGCTGCAGACAGAGGAGAAACCTGCTGCGTGAGGAAACACCACAGGTGAGTGTCAGTGAATTAGCTGGGTGCAGTTTCCGGTTATTATCTACACAAATGCTAATTAATGAAACTAGCCGTGAACTCTTCTACATCTCTGAGTAGCTGTCGTCAGCACCCCTTTTGCCCTTTTGGGAACATGAGTTCCTTTTATTTCAGAGAAAGTCAGGCTTTCCAGCAAATGTTACTAGGACAAATAGCTAAAGAGTTCTTCCTAATGCGAGTGTTCATATGCGCTTTTGCTGTATTTATTTAATTTTCTGCTAAAACTTGAACTATTAAGGAGACTGCATCTCTCTGCTTCTGCTTCAGGTTTGAGAATACTCGAGTCAGCGGTCTTCTCCTTCCATCACGTGTGTGTGTTGATGCTGTGAAGCTCGTGATGGAGAGCGTCCACAACACCTTGCGCCTCTACAATCCTCTCAGCGAGAGGAGCTGCAGAGGTACCGACTCCTCCTTGAGCGCCTCTCTGAAGCCCCCGCGGGTGCTACCCGAGGAGGAGGTGGAGGAGGAGAAGCCATCATTTCACCTTGCAGGCTTCAGAGAAATTCTCCAGGTGTTGGATGACTTTTGCGAGATCCGCCAGCTGGCAGAGGTGCTCCGACTGCACTTCCACTGTCGGGCTGTTGTGGACGTGGGAAATCAGCAGGGGGTGAAGGGGAAGCCCTGCTGTCGTGGCTTCGGTTTCATTCACGACGGCCTTCCAAAGTCCAGATGTCAGGTCCTGAAAAACAGGAGAGCGAGGGGAGGAGTTTATACCAACAACAAGATAGCAGTCAGGCTTCCACCGGTGCCTTCAAAGACTTCCCATCCCTCTGGGGTGCGGGACCTACAGATTATCTGTAGGTCTCTGCTCAGGAAAGGAAGAACCATCAGAGGTCCACCAGAGCTGCAGCCTTCATGGAAAGCAAGGACTGATTTTCCTTTTACAAAACATCTCTCCTCAAGAAACGGTTCATCCATCATCCTGCAGTCGTCTCCTCCTGATTCAGACACGGATTGGTCTGAGAACGAGAGTGAGCAATGCTCATCCTCTGGTAACTTGGAGAGCGTGAAGATCACCAAAGACAACAGATGCCCTCCAACAGCCAAGAAAATCCACCCAGGAGGGGATGGAGATTGGGTAAAAGCAGCTGGAGAGGAGAAGCACTCCTCTCTGTGGATGAAAGAGGAGAAGGAGAAAAAGGCCGCAGCGCAGAGGCTGATGGGTAAGATGGAGGAGCTCAGTTCAGGCTGGATGGATGAAGGTGGAGATGGCAGCGATGAAGCTCGCTCTGTCATGAACGGAGAAGCTCAACGGGGCAACCTGAAGCGCAGACTTATGATTCCCCAGGACACTGGGTACAGTGACGAAGAGCGCCACCTTAAGGAGTTCAGGCTCTGGGTGAAGCTTTGAGCCAGAGTCTGCGTCAGGTCCTAAAGATGGAGGCTGCAAAGGCAGACAGAGACCCCTCCATCGAAACCGAGGAGCCGAGTAGATCCACAAAAGGGCCTCTGACCTTTTGTCATGACTTCACCTCTGCTGAAAGCGTCTCACCTCTCCTCACATCTAGTCCCACTGAGCAGCTGGAAAAATCCACCTCTGCAGGCCACAACCTTTCATTATCCCAACACGCTGGACAGCCTGAACAGGTCCCCACAGTCCTGGAACCTGGTCCAGAGAGAGCTTCCCAGGAGAACCTGGAGCTCAGTGACCAGGTTCAGGCACCCAGATGCACCAGTGAGAACGGTGCTCTGCTGGCTTCAGGTAATAATGCTAAACTTCCATTTATTTACTTTATCTAAAACATGTGTTTGATATCCAGGAGTTTGTCCAAGTGTAGTCAAGAACAACATTTACCTCTAAAAGTCCATCAACTTCCTGAGTTACAAAATACCAACTTTTCATGAAGTTTAAAATGATTTGGTTTTTTCTTCCTCTCTCTCTCTCTCTCTCTCTCTCTCTCTCTCTCTCTGCTCTCTGTGTTGTTATGAGAATTATGAGAGTGCAAACATTATGTGCTGAGTGTTACTTCATGGTTAAGGCAGCACCCCCCCCCGCCCCCCCCCCACACACACACACACAGATGTGTTGGTTGTTAAACAGTAAAGTTGTTATTACCTTTGGACTGCTACACATCCCTCAGTCATCTCACCTGTGAAGAAGCTGCTACACGTGTGTGAGCATATACATTTCTGACACTGTAATATTACACTGGTCTGAGTGTTCTGCCTGTGTTATTTAAGAATTAGATGTAAGATTAGATGTAATCTTTAGATGTAAAAAAAAATCCCAGAATAAAGTCAATAAAAGGCCGCCTCTGCCACTTTGTAACGTCTAAAAACTTCAGCTCTAGAAGACTTATAGAGGCACGTGAGCCTCCTCAGGGTCCTGGTGGTGAAAGGCTAAGCCAGGCTGCAGCAGGACATCTGGCAGTCCAGATAGGATTAAAGTTCTAAAGAGTGATGATGATTAGAGTGAGAGGAAGAAAAAAAAGAACACGGAAGGTCCCTGGAGGATCATTCCTCAAACCGAAGATGCTGAAAGTGTAGGAGTAATAACACTTTGTTCTTGGCTGTAATTTGGCTCCGAAGATACAGAAATGTACTCTCTTGGTTTCAGTGATACTGACAGAGTTCCGGTGGAACTTTATTGTGTGCAGATGACGCTCTGCAAAAGCAGGAGAAGATCTGGCAGCAGGAGGTGGAGGAGTCACTCTCCTTTTGCAGCGCCCTTTCCAACCCTTCTAGACCCAAACACATCGACTTCTTGCGCATCACAGCCCCTGAGGACGACCTCCTTGACACGCCGACGGCCAGCCCTCTCCCGTTGGGTGCTCAGGTGCGTAGTTCCTGCTCGATTGTGGGTGTTCTGTAATGAGCAAAGGGTTGTCCTCAAGTTAGACCACACTAGAGTCTTTTGGAGGCCGTAGAAGTGTGACAAAGAGTTCCTTGTGGTTACATAATGGACCGAATTTATAGCATTAGTACTCGTATATAGGTGAGTTGCATCAACAATGGCATCTGTATTAGAATGAAATGGTAGTTTAGCAGGATTTAAACCTCTAAGCTCCGCCTCTCCGGCTGTGTACAAGAGTGTGTGAAGAAGTGGTCAGGATGGAAACCTCATGCACTTTCCTTTCTGTTAGTAAACTATGCCTTGGCCCCAGTTGCTTTAGGGCCTGAAACCAAAATTAGGGTAAAATACTTTCTTTGATTGCAATTTCAAGAGGTCAGATGATGGAAAAGTAAAGATTGTCAGGTGGTCGGCTCCGTGATCTTTGTAAACTTAGTCAGAATGTCAATAAGAGCAGCGTCTGCAAATGTTGCTGATCGACTGAAGTTCTCATGCTGCTCGGAGGTTATTGTTCAGCGACGTGCTGTTTTCATAAGATAATCTGCTTTTATACCTATTACATAAACCCAGAGGTCTCAGTGATCCTCTCTAGAAATGCAAAAGCTTTATTAGCACTTCAGCGTGCAGGATTACACACCAACATGCTTAGTTTTCTTTAAAACTTGTTGCTTTTTCTGTGGCTTATGAGTGTTTTTTTTCTCCACTTTTCCCTTGGTTTGTTTTCATTGTTAGTTTCTTGTTAGTTTTATGTGTTATGTATTCATACTCTTACATTGATGGCACAGTCACACTTTTTTTTAATCAGACGTTAAGTGTTACGTTTAGAGTTAAGTGTTGTGTGTTTAGTTAATTTACTTAAAGTCATTTAATATCTAAAGATGAATAAAAGAAACCAGTAATCCCTGGACGTGATCCGATCATGGGTGCTGTGTACGGGGGGTCAGACCCCTGGATTATCTGGGAGCTGAGAACCTGCGTGAGCCCTCAGTGCTGCTGTGGACTTGCGGCACAAATGTTTAACCGGTGATCCCTGGCAGTCCTGTTTGCCCTCCTCTGGCTCTGGGTGTGGTGGCCCTCCATCTGCTCACGGATCTGCCGGGGTGTGGTCCCGACCAGAAGCCAATGTCACCATCTGCTCCCAATTACACCCTGGGAAGCCGCTGAGCGACATCCAAGACGCGGCTCAGTAAACCAGTGCAGCAGGACGAGGAAAGGGAGCAGGAGGCCGGAGCGAAAGCGAAGATTTGGACGAGGCTTTGACCGAGTCACCGCTGCCGTTTCACTTTACCGACGCCGTGATTTGGCTCCAGCTGGTTTGAGTGGCTAACAGCGGTCCCGTTCAAGGTTTGGACACATTTCTGCTGAGACCTGAAGGAGATTTCGTTCCCGGATAGATCTGTTTCTCTTGCAACGCTCGTACTGATCGTTGATGGGAGTTGCATGAAACGACTGCGCGCTCCACAAAGCCAAACCCCTGCGGCTCCATCATTTTCCTGATTAATACCGTCTTGTTGAAATGAAGAAACACTTTTCAATGTCTCTTTCCCGCTCAGTTGTTCAGAAGTGCAACTATGAGGCTCAACACATGGAGGAGCAAAAGGTCATCCTAAAGATCTTCAGGGCCCTCTTAGAGGAGGGGGAGGGCTGTGTCACACAAGAAAACACCAGGAGAAGTTTTAGTGGGAAGAAAAACGATGATCAGGTCTGTGAGAAGAGAAGTTCCCTGTCACATGTTCTACTGCCTCCTGGTGGAGAGGAAATCTCCTGCGACTCGGAGGAAGCAGAAAATGGCACCAACATGACAGAAACAGAGAGGAATCTCCTGAACCGCTGGGCTGAAAACACAGAAGTTGGCTTTGGAACAGAGCGAGAGCTGAGTGTGCAGACTGTACCGCAGCAGGTTGCCTGTCAACACCTTTCTGTTTGCACTGCAGCGCTCAAGCAGGATGATGACGGAGGAGAAGCCAAACAGAGAGTTGGAAAAGAATCTGAGCATTCAGACGTGACTTTTGACGCAAAAGAAGCTTCAAAAACTTCCTCAAGTCCAACCGCACTCGCTCAAATTGGACCAGAAGCTGGAGAGCAAGATGGGTCTGCTGAACATTTCTCCTTGGAAAACACCAAGGAGGAGAGGAGTGGTGCAGAGGAGGAGAGCAACAATAAGGAAAAAAAAGTGTGTCCTGACCGTCCTTCCAGCCCTAAAGACACATCCCTAAATACTTACATTACACCTTCAGACTGGGCCAGAAAGCCTCCCCCTGGGACCACCGTCTCCAGAGCCACGTTCGCTCCAGGTTCCCCCCCAGAGAAGCACCTCCAGCTCCCAGCACTATTCAGCGGGCTGAGGGTCCTCAGGAGGGGGGTGTCGGGACCTGAGCACGACACCGTGGCCCAGATCAGACCCCCAGACACAGAGATCCTCTCTGAGAAAGAAGGGGGGGAGAAAGGGAGCATCCTGGAGCAGATCTCGAATTTCCTGAGCCGGGAAAAGAGTATTGAGAAAGAGGAAAAGCAGAGTGAAGAAGATGGTGGGAGTGGAGAAAGGCAGAGCGAGGAGGTAGCAGAGGCTGCCTGCGGACCTGTGAAACGCGTGTCCAGTGCAGAGGCTGCTTTCGACGCCTTCAAGGCTTTTTTCACCCCCAAACCTCTGAAAAAAGACCCAGGAGACAAAGTGGACCTGGAAGCAGTGAGGAAGAGGATCAAAGCGGAGAGGGATGCACTGCGAGCACTTTTTGAGAGATCCTCGGTGAAGAGTTCAGAACAGAAAGAATCATCGGATCAAGTAGGAGCGACCTCCTACGGAACACAGCATACTTTATATTAAATAAGTATTTGAATCTAGCTTGGAATTTTATTATTCTGCTCGTTCAGATTTTAAAATCAAAAAGAACTTTATTGCAGCCCGATTTAAAACCTAAAACTGAAATGATTGACTGTGATTTTTAACTCTATTACTAACGTCGGTGAAAAAAGAGTTTTGAATTTTTTTGGTAAGCACGGAGTATCTTCCAGCACAAAATGAACAAATTCCATCTTGTTCTGTTAACTCAAGGCAAGAACATGCGGCACAGCGGAGGAGGAGGAAAGAATACCTGGTCGCCTCCAGGCTGTCTGGCCACCAGTGAAAGAGGAGAAAGTTGGGCTGAAGTACACAGAAGCAGGTACGCTTTCCTAAGCTGGAAAAGGGCCGTGTGTTTAAATAGAAGAAAAACAACCAACACACACTCGTGTGGACAGACCAGTTCATGGATGCCTCGTCTCCGTTTTGCTCTCAGAGCACCAGGCGGCTCTCCTGCAGCTGAAGAGAGAATGTAAGGATGAGCTGCAGAGGTTAAAGGTCAGTATGAAACCCACACCTTAATCCTCTGCAAACGCAGGTGCCGCAGGCTCTACGGGCAGCTCTGATTATGATTTCCCCTTTATTTTCAGGAGGACTATGATCGGAAACTCTCCGTTCTGATAGAGACGAACGAGGAGAGTGTGGCCCGTCTGGGGTTGACGGTGGCTGAGCTGCAGGCCCAACTCGGCCGTGTTGGCTCCCGTCGCCACGGGGAAGTCAAAGATGCCGCCGTATCAACAGGAGACGACGCTTTTGACCGATCTTTCCGCACGGTCTGCATCCAAACAGACAGAGAAACGTTTGTGAGGCCTCCTGTGGATGAAGATAACACAAGGAAGCAACAGCAGCAGAAGACGATCCCCAAAAAGCTCAACCTGACCTCCGTCGGTCTCCGCCCTGGCCGATCAGAGGGAGGGAGCGCCATCTTCCTCCTTGTCACATGACCTCCAACTGTGCTGTTGGAGCAAACCGCTTCTCACCACTCATCCGCCAAAACAAGCCCCACGCAGCCTTTCAGTGTCCCCCACCACCACCCCAACCCCCACCCCCACCTCCACCTCCTCCACCCGGTGTAGTCCGCCACCGCCACCACCACCTCCTTCTCACGGCGATGGTTTCATGGGCGACAAACCACCAAGAAAAGCAGCAGTGGAGCCATCACGGCCCATGAGGCCGCTTTACTGGAACAGAATCCAGATCCAAGACAACAAGTGGGTCCAGAGCCAAACACACCCTTTATGAGTGGACTTACTCTATTCCACCGTCGTTGACAATCATTGTAATTTTCCTTATCCATGAATATTAAACGGGGATGTTTCTTTCCTTTTCAGTAACAACACTCTGTGGAACAGCTTGGAGGAACCCAAAATACTTAATGCCAGAGAGTTTGAAGAGCTGTTTGCCAAAACCATCGCTCATCCCAAGAGGAAGCCGCTGTCTGAGGCCTACGAAAAAAGAGCCAAAGCCCAGAAGGTAACACAAGTTTTTAACCTTTCACCGTGGTTGGAAATCCTTCTGTCAGTTCATGCAGTGTGTGTTTTGACCACAAGGTGGCAATGAGCTCATTCAGCTGCTGGAACGCAAATAACAGGATTTATTTAACCAATTTAGAGGACCAGAGGCCCTAATGTGGGAACTGTCATGTGCTATTTAACCATTTAAACATGCATCGCTGTTTTTAAAGTCTTATTTGTATTTTAATCATTTTAGTTCTATGATTCAAAGGGTTGTTGAAGGTCTGATCTGTTGAAAAGCACATTATTGCTCATCAGGGAGTGAGGGCAGCATTTAAATGAACCCAAATTTGTTTCTATCACTATGGTTACAGATGCAAACGCCCTAATGCACTGTGGTGTGGCTAATGCTGTCTTTGCTTAGCTTTCTCCATTTTCCTACAAGGAACCCAGCTAATGACTCACAAATGATTTATAATGGCAAAGTGGTCATGGCAACTGCGTGCGAATCTTTCAGATCATTAAGCTGCTGGATGGAAAGCGTTCTCAGGCTGTGGCTATTCTCATATCCAGCCTCCACCTAGAGATGAAAGACATCCAACAAGGTGAGATTTCAGCTCCCAATCTGTGCTGCTAGGACACTGCGTGGGTTCATTTCACCCACAACAACAAAACAGAGAATCAGAGTCTCCGATTTTCCCACTTTCAGCCATACTGACGGTGGACAACTCTGTGGTGGACCTGGAGACCATCGAGGCGCTCTATGAGAATGTGGGTATGGCCGCGTGCCTTCCTGCCTCCTCACCAGAAGAACAACCGTGTGCACGTGAGCCACGTTTTTTATGTTTTTATCGGCAGAGAGTGCAACCGGAGGAGCTGGAGAGAATCAAGAAGCATTATGAGACATCGGAGGAAGAGAAAGTTAAGCTGCTGGACAAACCCGAACAGTCAGTATCTCTTTGTCTGACAGATGTGTTTGGATTCTGCACCAGCTGTTCATCATCTGCACGCTTGTCTGTAGCACGAAGAGCTAAGCTCCAGGCCCCTGTGCTGGTTTCAATAACTGTCATAGGGAGATGAGCAGTATTGTCCCATTTTTCTCCTTCTCCGTCGGTGTGGTGGTGCTCCAGGTTCCTTTATGAGCTGTCTCAGATACCAGACTTTGCAGACAGAGCTCGCTGCATCATCTTCCGCTCGGCCTTCACCGATGGAGTCGCATCCATCAAACGCAAACTCAACACGGTCTCTTCTGTCTGTGAGGTGAGAGCGGGTTCGCATGGTTTGGTGCGGAATACTTACCAAACAGATTTGAGTGTGATTTTATCCGACGTCTTTTTGAAGGTTTTACTGGACAGCGGTGGCGTGAGGAGGGTGGTGGGACTAGTTCTGGCTCTGGGCAACCACATGAATGGAGGCAGCAGGGTCAGAGGTCAGGCTGACGGCTTCGGCCTAGAGATTCTACCCAAGCTGAAGGACGTGAAGAGCAGAGTAAGACTTTGGTTATTGTGACTTGATTGTTCAGAAGCTAAAATAAAATCAGCTTCCTTGAGTGATGATGAAAATATGTTTATTTTCTGATTATATTTACTGTTTTCATTCTGTTTTTTTAGGACAATCGTATCAGCCTGGTGGACTACATGGTTTCATACTATTTGCACAATGTAGATGAGGTATTCACCTGCTTTTTTACCATTTTTTCCTGCAATAATTACTGCATAAATTAAAGTGTTGCCGTGCAGAAACACATGTTGGACACATCTGGACATGGCCCCCGGAAAACAGACCTTACTTACATTCTGTGTATACCTCTGACCTGGATGAATGAGAACCTGACCGACCTTTCTGTATCCTGAGTTTGTGCTTGTGTGTTTGGCTGTGTTCAAATAGAATGCTGGCACAGACAAGAGCGTGTTCCCGCTTCCTGAACCTCAAGACGTCTTCCTGGCCGCGCAGGTCAGGTTCGATGACCTCAACCGAGACCTGAGGCAGTTCGGCCGAGATCTGACAAGTACGTCGTGTCTCAACTCTGACTTCTACCTTCACCTAAAACGCTCGCAAAAGATGTCAGTTAACCAATCGTACACCTACACCTTGTCAGACACTGATGTAAAGAACTAAAGATCAAACTAAAACACAGTAAAGAGATGCTGTGAAATTAGTGACACTGGCTGGTTGGTGTTTAAAACATAATGGTGCAAAAACGAATCGAACCCGCCAGTTCAACCTTTTCGCTTACGTGAGCCATTAAAAAACAACCTAGACGAGCCAGCGTGCTCTTCAAGAGGTTAAAAAAAAAAGAAAATGTTTTTTCGTGCATTGGCTCCCCTCTCGGCAGATAGGCAGTAAGTGTCAACATCGGAGCTGCCTGGCTGTCTGTAATAGTCTGCATGTGGTCATTTTTATGGGTTTTTGTTTGAAAAGCAAACTGTGCAACTCTATCGCTCAAAATTTTTCGGAGTTCCCACAGACCAAACCTCGGCCCAGTCTGGCATCCCCCTCCTGGTTTCCCATTACTGGCCCCAACCATAGAAAAACTGTTTAAACTTGAGGATGAAGGGCTGCTTCTTTAGCAAACTCCAGTTAGCTAGAAGCCCCAGAACAAAAGATTTCCTCTTGTTTCTTATCCTTCTATCCTGTTCTACCCATACCAGGCCATCGAGCATGTCAGCCGCTTGAAGGCGGCAACGTGAGGACAATGCTGTGTCTTCGGTGCGAGCGAGTACATTGTTTTTACCGACACGTCAGCGTGCACTGCATGTGCATGTGTTCCGAGACCAGCAGGAGTCTCCCTGCTGATACAGGCCTGGCGCCTTCCAGACCAACTCCTAATCCTCCCGCTCCATCTGATCTCCCATCGTTGTGCCTTTGTGCTCCTGTCGCCAGCCCAGCGAGACCGTAGCTTCCCACTTATGTCATCTCCAGACCTGCAGTATCTGCCGTGCGTCTGCGCTGCATGTCTGCAGAGACCCGTGGATCCGTAAACTGGCCGGCTGCCTCTCCCGGGCTCCGGTGTGGCCCCCAGATGTTTGCCGCAGATACATTTATTTACCTCTCAACAGAGGTCGCCTTATCGCCCTGTCTACCCAAACCACCGTGCAATCTTCACCTCCAATCGCGGGTTCCTTTTGTTCTGCCCGTTTGAACCGCCCTCATCGCCCGCGTTTTCTCTTTGGTTGGTATGAAACGTTTCCCAACAAAGTTGAGAGAACAAAGAGGGTCTCTTAAATGCTCCCTTTAGCTGAGAAAATAACATTTAAGGACAATTATTCATTAAAATACTTTGTTTTGTTCCATCACGTCACCTACCTCATGGTTTAATTTATGTTTAAAAAATGTTTTGTTCTTATTTTTTTTTGCACACCAAAGTTGTGTTGATGGACACACACACACAGTAAATCACGTTATATGTCGTTTGGAGTTTTAAGTGTCTCATGTAGGAGTCAAAGATTTGCAGTGAAACCAGGTTTGATTTAAATCAGCTGAGCTTTATTTATAACAGCTCTGTTAGAGTCAAGGTGACCTCTCAGGAAAAGATTTCTTGTAACAGGGGGAAACCTTGAGCAGGACCGGGCTCATGTGGTATCAGCGATCATAGCTGGGCCTGGTTCGCTGGACCTCATGACCGAAACAGATCCGATATGTTTGCGAAGGCGTTTGACCCACAACAATGAAACTAAGGGCTGTTTCCATTCCGCCCGGGTGATTCCCGTCCCACATCTGAAGCGGCCACGCTCTCTGTGGACGCGAGGGTGACTCTCATCGCTCTGAAATAAGCAGAAGGAAAAAAAGGAAGGGCTCGCCGCACAATGTTGAGGGAGACACCCGCTTCCGCAGTTTACACAAATTCGAAATGAAAACAGTATTCTTTTGTAATCTTATCTGGGAGATGTTGATCGAGCGTCGGGCTGGGGGTGACGGTGGGGGTGGGGGAATCGGCTCCCTCCACAGCCTCTTATTATGACTGGCTCTGCAGACTGGCTCCTCTGATCCAACATGGAGCCTGGCAAAGAGGCGGGGGGAGAGGGGGGAGTCGCCATCTACGGGTGGATCTCAGCAGGGGATATCTAAGGAGGAAGCGGCGCCGATAACCCCCCGCCTGGACACAGGTGGAGCTAGTTTAATTCCCAACTCTTGTCTCTTTTCATCCAGCAGGGTTTTAGTTAACCCCCAACCCCGACGGTCAAAGGACCCGGAGTTGATCTAAAGACGGCAGGAGGGAGATTCAACGTCGCTCTCTGGAACTGAAATAGCACGTCAGGGTTTCTAAAATACCTCTGTCCTTTCTGGTTTGCCCTCGCAGGGTGTGAGGAAGACGTGCAGCGAGTTTGCTCAAACTCTCCTGAGGAACACCTGCAGCCTTTCAGAGACAAGATGGAGGCGTTTCTTCTCAGTGGTGAGAGCAGCAAAGGGATGAATAAAGAAACCGCTCATTCAACGATGCCAAAAACAACAGCCAGCTTCTAAAACCGGTTCAGTTCTCCTCTGTTCCGCACGTCACGCCTATTTGCTGGCTGCATTTTACCACCAGGCCAGATATGGCTGTGTGTTTGAAGGGTGGGTGGATTCTGAGAAAACGCTAGACGCTCAGATAAGGATCGGACAGATATGGCAGAGTCGACGACGACAGGCCCCTGGGACAATACCGCCTACTTCATTTGGGAGCGTTTGCTGCTTTTTTTCCCCCCAAATGCATAGAATTATCCAGCAGCACTACTTCAGTTCCATTAATTGGACCAGTAGTGAGAGATTTCTTTGCGATTATGCACTTTTTGTCCTCACGTTAATTGAATTTCCTGTTTTACCCCTATTTTACAGCTCGTAAGGCACAGGCAGAGGTGTCCTATCAGCTGACCACGGTGCAAAAAAGGTCAGACAATCATCTGACTCACCTCAGTCCTGCCAGTGTGTTAAAATATGGGAGACTTCCATTCTTCTTCTTTGTTTCATTTTTGTGCTTTGCAGCTTCAGGGACCTGGTTGGGTTCTTTGGCCTAAAGCCCCAGGCGGAGGAGAAGGAGGCCAGTGGCCACTTCTTCATGCTCTGGTTTGAGTTCTGTGCTGACTTCAAGGCCAGGTGGAAGAGGGAGAACAAGACCATCTCCAAGGAGAGGTTTGGGACACACCTTCAGCTGACACGGCCAGTTCTTTTATATTCATAGAAAACGCTCAGCCTGGACTTTTAGGATCGTTTAGAACTTTAGAACCCTCCGGTTGGTCAGTTTGGTCTGAGAACTAGTCCTGGTTGTTCCTCATTCCAGGTTCAGGAAAAGGAGTCACGTTCGTTTTTATCTTTTTTTGCAGGCTGAAGGAGGCTCAGCTGTCAGTGAAGAGAATCACTGGAGAAAAGAAGGTGGAGACCAGAAAGATCAACCCCAACAGCCTGGTAAAGCCAGATTTGGACGGAACGGAGCAGAAATGTGTTAAAATACAAAAAGGAATGAGTGTTTGAAACTTCGGTGTGTTTTCTAAAGCAAAACTGTTCCACCAACAGAAGGAACGACTACGGCAGAAAGAAGCAAACCTCTCCTCGCCCTCCTGAGCCACCACCCAGGGTGGGAACAAACCCGAGGGTTTCCTGCTTGATTCTCAAGTGCACGTCTGACTACTTTAGTAGCTACTGGACTCACTTTTCTTTGAAAACTTATGTGCAATCGGTAGAGAAAGCCTAAAGTGTGTTTAGATTGTTGTGTTCGGGGTTTGATTTTTTTTTTTTAATATTCTGCACAAATAAAATCACAATCAGAAACACTTCTCTTTGTTCTGTACATTTTTTGACATTTATTTACAAGAAACTTCACAAGACTGTATAAAACGATACAATGTAATTTGGGTAAGTGACATTTCTAAGTGCAGGTTATTTTATTAATCCATTCAGTTTTGTTTAAAGCCTTCTGCTTTACGTCCCACACAGTGGAAACTATACTAGCCTCACATTCTTTAAGGCTTTTAGATTATTATAGTGACAATGTGTCTGGTCTGCAGCTAATCAGCTGGAAGAAAAGCACAGTTCTCCAACACTGCAGGATGATTTATGCAGGACTTTGGCACAGAAAACGATGAAACTAGCTCCTATTTCTAATCCACTGTTGGTTGTTTTGTTCCTATGTCTCATTAAAAGGTGAAATTTCTAATCCATATCTATGGTGGTGCAGCGGCACTGCTTTACGCGCTGGACGCGTTTCTTCTTGGTACTCGGCGTCTGACCCGGGCACAGGAGCGTGTAGGTGACGCTGCTGAACGCTTTGGGTTTGCAGGCGGAGCAGGACTGGAAGACTCCCCCGTCCTGGTAGGTGTGCCTCGGGATGTAGAAGGAGTTGCACTGGCCGTAGCAGAAGCGGTTGATGATGACGCGGCTCAGGCAGCCCTCTTCGTGGATGCGCTGCTTCAGCGGCTGCGTCTTGCACCAGTCCAGGCGCAGGTAGCGACGCTCCGTGACGTGCAGCGCCTCCTGGCTGGACTCCAGGACCTCGTCCGTGGAGGCTCCGGGCCCCGTCCCCCGGGAAATAAATCCACTGATGGCTGGTTGTTGGCACCTGTCCGAATCGTTTGGGTTGTACTTATTCGGGTGGGGGAAAGCCCCGTGAACGGTGTCAACATCAGCGCTGCCCAAAGGGCTAGACAGGAGGGTCAGAACGGTTGCAAATGTGAACACGGACCGGATTTCCATCGTTGTCCCTGCTGAGGAGTAAAACACCAAGTTTAGAATGTCCACATCCACACTTTTACGCGCGGATTACGCATCAAGCAGCGGTGCGCATGCAGGCCTTTTCCTGGAATATTCGTGAACGCTTACCTGTCGATCAGTGCTCTTCAGAAGTTCTGGATGCAGCCAGGTTGTGTTCCTTCTGAGTTCTGGCTTTTTCAAAGGCAAGGCGTGGGCTGTTCTACAGCGCTGCTGCAGAACACGCCCCTCCCAAAAGGACCATCAACTTCACATTGCGAATGCAAATTAAAAACAACAAAAAAAAACACTCCACACGTTTCTCAATGCGAATAAATTCTTTAATTGACCTTACAGAGCAAAAGAAACTCACTGCTGCCTGTAGAAAATCTTTTTTTTTTTTTTTTTTACTTGCATTTTCCATGTGGCAGCGCTCGTTACAGTAACGACTCACGTGACAAAACCTGTACACACTTCAGTTGATCATTGATGAGGCTGAATCAAAGGCATGCACAAAAAAGGTGACCTTGAGAAGTGTAAATATGAGTGATTTAGTAAAGGCAGGAGTGAATACATCTCTTTCAATCGTAACTGTGCTGTACACTGCTCACAAGAGTTTTAACACATCACAATTAACCAGGTGAAGTTAATCTACCATGGTTTTTCATTTCTACGATGTTTCCATTTTTTTTTTACCCTAAAAATATTAGTGATATTCTGAAATCTGCATTCTAAAAAAGAGAATATAATATACCCACGTTTACAACTGTAAAAATTAAATAGCAACCAACTTGTTAATATGAGGTGTTCAAAACTGAATGGGAGATGCTGCTGGTCAGTTGACGGGCCGGACGGCAGCAGAGCTGGTCGGCGCCTCTTCCTCCTCTTCCTCCTCTTCCTCCGGGAAGTGAGGGGCTGATTTTTTAGCAACAACCTTGTCCAGCCTCTGTCCCTGTAGGTAGGGGTTGACGCTCTGCAGGGAGTCAGAGGAAGCATCAGTGCAGACAGACCATAAACAACAGGGACAGAATTTCCAAGGGGAAAGTTTCTGGCCATCAGAAGGGATGAGGGATAAAACAAGCACGGTACCCGTTGTCTTCTTCTCCCCGGTCTCTCCTTCAGTTTTTGGAACAAATGCTCCTTGTCCTGCAGAGGAAGAACACTCGTCAGCCCTGCAGCCTCTGCTTTATTCCTTCACTTCTTGGAAGGGAATTCCGATCTTCCTCATACGCACCCACTTGGCCAGGGCTGGGTAGTCGTGCACCGGGTCGAACAGATTCTGGTGGTTCTGGAACTGTCTGCTGAACTCGGCCGTGTCCGGAGCATTTTCCAGACAGCCATCGGCTGCTGTAAACGCAGTGGGTCAAACTGTCAATGTTAGCAGTCAACGCTCATTATTCACCAATCTGCTTTCAAAAAGATACCAGTCTTCCCAACAGGACAGGGGTTTGGAGGGTCTGGGTATCCGTGGTCATCGGTGACACCTTTGGGGACATTATCTCCTGTCAGCTCAGCCACGAAGTTGGGGATGTTTCCAAACGGACCGAGGAGCTGCAGGCCCTCGTGAGCACCGCCTGGTGGACGAAAGTGGAATTACAGCCCCAAAACACCGAATTTCATACCTAACTGGCGATTTGTCTTATCATTTATAAAGTATAGATTCTACAAATATAGAATTGAACGTAGGAACCACTGAGGTAAAATACAAGCCAATAATGTATCGTGTCTAAATAAAGCACTGGACATCACACACAGGCACTGATATCTTTCTTTTTTAACCCTGAAAAACGCACCCAACCTACCCTGTATTCTCTGGGGACCGACGATATTGGTGGCCTGGTGGGCGGGATACTCCACCCTGGGCCGGGCGATGCCCAGCTGCTCCATGACACCGTGCAGGAGCCGCTGAACATCGTCCTCGGACACCTGGTCTCCCGTGCGGGGGCTACGCGCCGGAGCCCCGCCGAGCTGCAGGCAGAGGAGGAGGCCGAGGAAGGCGAACCGCGCAGCCGAGATAAACCCTCTCATCTGCGGGGTGGAGAGGGATGGACGTCAGCAAACGCAGCTCCGGACGGGCTACTCACTCTGCACACAGAGATGCTTGTGTGTAGAGACTCAGTAATCTGTGTGTCGTCGCATTGTTTGGTTTAATTTTTATGTAAACACAATGCGCACTGTAAACAGGACAGGCCAACGTTTATAAGCATCACGATCAAACAAACAACCCTTGTCAAGTTAAAAGCTGCGCTTAATCACAATTCATTTGGTACTAATTTGACGTTTTATCTCTGAAAACACAGAAATGAATGCGAAAATCAGTCATTGGTGTTTTTTCTTACCGTGTCCGCGCTGAAAGACGCACCTGCTGACAGACGCGCACGCAGCAACGTAAAGCTGCGGCTTGTCAAGGTGTACGTTTAAACGTGTACTTCCGATTTTCAAAGTAAAACTTCGGTCCCTAACCCAAAGACGGAAAACCAACGTGAAGCGTTTTCAGACTTTTATTTACTTGCTAAAATAATTATTCTCTGGTAATTATAAACAAAGAAAAACACTGATGTTAAAGACTTCAAAGATCAAATGTATTGAATTTAAACCTGAACTCATGTAAGAAGTATCATAATTGTTGCATAAGATTTGACCAATGTGAAATAATGTACATTTACTTAATATATAAAAGTAATAACCTACTTTATTTCTAAAATTATATAAAGAAAGACATTTCAAGTTATGTAGACATGTAGGTGCCTCTACATCACTTTAAAATACAAGTAAAAGTAAAACACATGAAACATGAAGGTGTGATACAATTTAAATTAGTTGCGTAATACTGCAAGTCATTGAAATGTAAAATCTACACAGTTGTAACAGACTCATCACACTTAAAACGTTCAAATGCGGTTCATCATTAACCATAATCAAAAATTTAACAGTGGAAACCAGCAGAGTAAAGCCATGAGGAGCGATATTTCATAACGAAGTGCGTCTTCTCCACGGAGTGAGCTGCAGTCGTCCGACACCACTCAGAACAGGGGAGCCACCTCCTTCTTCACTGCAGTTACCCAAGTGTGGATCTCTACAAAATAGAATCATAAAAAGAAATTAAAATAGCCCCTCCAGGGGAGAAAGGGCAACACAGATATGAGCCTGATGAAATAAAAGAAGAAAGATGTCTGCAGGACCTTTTTATTCTGTCTTGTGGGATCTTGGACGCCTCTTTGTCCGTCATTTTTGGATTGTTCAAAGTCTTTGCGGGGCTAAAATCTTGGTCTTAAAAGAATTTATCCCGTGTTATGGATCTATACAAGCCAGCGAAGTTGCTGCTGCTGCATTATTTTTACCTGCACATGGAACATAGCTCCTAAACATTAGAACATTGGGGAAGGTCTCCAGACCCAGGCTTCTTCTGAATGGTTTCCTGTCCCCCGAGGTTGACCCCTGCTCAGGACAGGACGCTGTAGGCCTCACCTTTGACCTTCCTTGAACCCAAGACATCGTCTTTACAGACCGCATTACTGGAGAAAAAGAGAAGAACTTTAGACGCAACCAGGACGTATTTGCACAGTGTTTACCTTTGAAACTGTGTCTTCTTCTGTGTCCCTTTTTTGCATCATCAGAAATCTTGAAATTTGCCAGAAATTCCATACTGTCCATGACACCTTTAGGAATGACACCTGGGAAACATGAATAGGACCTAGTGGCTGTGATTCAAGACAATAATTAAATTAGATGAGGGAAAACCACCGTCACTACCAAACAAGTGCGGGTTTTCGGTGAAGGCACGCAGGACTAAAACTCTCATTTCGAGCCGACTTTCAGACATTTCTGTCTTGTTGGGTGGAGGTAAAAGACACGGTGCAAAGACTGTAGCGAGGTTGGAGCTGGTCATCAGGTTTTCTTCACACCTGAAGGACAACATTCATCACTTTGGCCTCATTTTGTACAAAATGACACAATACGGAGGTGAAAAAGTGGAATTCGCTGTGTTTAAATCTGAGCACCAAACCTCTGCGCGACTCTGGAGAGGAAGCTGAAGAGATAGTGCAGACAGGAGGAGCTTCTGGCAGGCAGCAGACAGGACAGCAACTGGAGGGCTGACATCTTGTCTTTTGCGTTGGGTAGCGTCTGGGATTTGAGCAGAGCGGTTTGGAGCTCAGAGGGAAACAAAGGTTCTGGGAGCTCCCGGCAGAACTGTTTGATGAGCGTGGCCACGTCATAGGGGAGGGCTGTGGACAGACACGCCTCGCCATTATTCAGCTTTGTCTGGAACAGACACAGGATGAGCCAAAGTGGTTTAAAGTCCAAAACATCACATCACTAGTTGGTTATTATGCAAACGCCTGTTGGTCAAAACTGAAAGATATAAAAGCATCCTGGAAAATGGCAATCATCTTTACAAACGTTGAAGAAAAACATCTAAAGCTCCTAAACGATCCTGTCAACACCTCAGAATTGAGACAACAACCATCTGTACGATCAGAAGCTCCAGGAATTCCACACCTTACCCTGAGGGTTTTGATGCGAGGAAGAGAGCCTGGCTTTCTGAACAGGCCTACAGTCCCAGCACGGTCCAGAAGAAAGGAACAGGCGTCCACCAGAAAGCTGAGACACAGCAGAAAGCAGGGTTGGCGTCTTAGCTGTTGCTCCGCGCGGCTGGAGCAACAAAGCCCTTTGTGAACCCACCGCTCTCACCCACCATGGTACCAGCCCAAACTCAGGAATGTATCTTCTAGGTAAACTCTCCAGGGGAACCCCGAAGACCTTAGCTCCACTGATGAAAAGCCTGTCCCTCCTCCTCTCAATGCTCTTCACAGTTATCCCGTGAAGAACTTGGAGGTGAAAGCGAATCACACTAGTGTCTGTAACCTTCATCGTTATAAACGGTGCAAAGGGAAACTGTGCACGACAGCAGCTTGGCATTGAGATGGGAGAGGTTTATTAGGGTAAAGTGTATGAGCTGTGGCTCAGGTGAAGAGAAAGCAGAGCTGTTGTGTTCAGGCTACACAGGAAGGGTGGTAAAAATGAGCTTTAGCGTTTGTCTATATGTCATTATTGAGATTTTTTTTTTTTAAACTCTGTGGCATTTTCGCTCTTTACACAAAAAATACTGATATTAGCTGTAGAGGTTTCTAAACATCTTCCATCCGAGCTGAAGATGTAGTAAAAGTAAGATGTAGCTTCCTGCATGTTATGACCAGAACACCAGACATTTTCTGTCAAAAGCATCTATTGTTTTTTATTAAAACAGTACATGTATATACAGCAAAAGGCACAGTAAAAAGACAGATACAGATGGAAAAACTGGTATCTGTGAGGTTGTTGGTGGCGGTTGGAGATTTAGAAGCACTTTCTGTGGACGATGGAGGGGCCGGCCTCGTCGTACTCCTGCTTGCTGATCCACATCTGCTGGAAGGTGGACAGGGAGGCCAGGATGGAGCCTCCGATCCAGACAGAGTATTTCCTCTCAGGGGGGGCGATGATCTGCGGGCAGAGGGGCGCGTTAGTTCGGGAACTGATGCCAAATCTATAGATCCCTATTTAAATATTGGACTCACCTTGATCTTCATGGTGCTGGGGGCCAGGGCTGTGATCTCCTTCTGCATACGGTCAGCAATACCAGGGTACATGGTGGTTCCACCAGACAGCACGTTGTTGGCGTACAAGTCCTTACGGATGTCAATGTCACACTTCATGATGCTGTTGTAGGCGGTCTCATGGATTCCTGCGGACTCCATACCTGAGCGGGTGGGAGACACAGTATGTTTTTTGATACTGTCTTGACTGAATTTAACTGAGTAACTAGCGAAAATAACTAGAAATCAATAAATAAAGTCCATCCACAAGATGTTGCTGGTGAATGTGTAAAAAATGTGTCAGCTCACCAATGAAAGAAGGCTGGAAAAGAGTCTCAGGGCAACGGAAGCGCTCGTTACCGATGGTGATGACCTGACCGTCGGGCAGCTCGTAGCTCTTCTCCAGAGAGGAGGAGGAGGCGGCGGTCGCCATCTCATTCTCAAAGTCCAGAGCCACGTAGCACAGCTTCTCCTTGATGTCACGGACAATCTCACGCTCAGCTGACGGAGGGAAAATCAGCGTTCAAGCTTAGCTACTGAGTCACAAAAGTCATTTACACCTGAGGATCGTTTTCCGCTAGTTTTACTTGTTTTTTGTATTGTTGAGGATTTAAAAATATATCAAAAATAGATTATATGCTGGAAGGACCAGAACACTTACATGTAGCCATTTTTTTTAAACATTTATCTGATCAAAACACCACTTGGTGGATGAATGGGGCCCCTCACCAGTTGTGACAAAAGAGTAGCCACGCTCAGTCAGGATTTTCATCAGGTAGTCGGTCAGATCGCGACCTGCCAGATCCAGACGCATGATGGCGTGGGGCAGAGCGTAACCCTCATAGATGGGCACGTTGTGGGTCACGCCATCGCCAGAGTCCAGCACAATCCCTGTCCAGAAAACGGTTGTCAGGAAACGTGAAGAGCAGAGTCACACCGGCCGAAAGGTCACGGGGAGACTCACCTGTGGTACGACCGGAGGCGTAGAGGGACAACACGGCCTGAATGGCCACGTACATGGCAGGGACGTTGAAGGTCTCAAACATGATCTGGGTCATCTTCTCCCTGTTGGCTTTGGGGTTGAGGGGGGCTTCAGTCAGCAGGGTGGGGTGCTCCTCTGGGGCCACACGGAGCTCGTTGTAGAAGGTGTGGTGCCAGATCTGTCAAATGAGAACACACATAAACAGAACGTTTCAGGAAAACTGACACAGGAATAGGAATTCAACGGAAACTGTATCAAACGAGTATTAAAAGACCCCCACCTTCTCCATGTCATCCCAGTTAGTGATGATGCCGTGCTCGATGGGGTACTTCAGAGTCAGGATACCCCTCTTGCTCTGGGCCTCGTCTCCTACGTAGCTGTCTTTCTGACCCATACCCACCATGACGCCCTGACAAAGAAACATGACACGTTTAAGACCTTCGCAGACCCTCTAACCCGAACCCGAACCTGAACCCGAACCCGTGGATTAAATGTGGCAGCAGGATTTCCATGGTCTTTTCACCTGATGACGAGGGCGTCCCACGATGGATGGGAAGACAGCGCGGGGCGCGTCATCACCGGCAAACCCAGCCTTGACCAGGCCAGAGCCGTTGTCACACACGAGGGCGGTGGTCTCGTCGTCGTCACACATGTTTGGTCTTTTTCAGGATGGCCTTCTAGATTCGGCAGGAAACAGTGACGTTAAACGCTTCAATAAAGCGTCCATCTTGCTTGATTGTAACGTCCTTTTGGAAATATCATTTCATCACTTCATGAGGGAGGCCGAGGACACCTCTGAGAGCTCGAGTCCTTCTCTCAGCCTCACACACACACCCACACACACAGCCTGTTAAGGGTCCGAGACTCTTGTCTCTCTCCGGTGCCCTCCCCTGTAGCTCGTGGTTAAGCCAGCGAACAGCTGAGGCGGTGTGTCTCTGCGACAGGCAGCAGCAGTCGCCTGGGTCTGCGACCAGCTGCTGCCTGGCAGCGGACCCCTCCTTCTGGACCCGGACCAGGAGCCCAAATCCTTCCAGAATCACTGGTCACCTTCCCTGGGTCAGGAGGCAGCATCGCTGGGGCAACGTCTGTCAGCCCAGGAAGGAGTCTCAGCTTCTCTTTGAAATGAAGTCACCTAATCATGATCTTGTTTAACCACTCTGAGATGAACGATGGGGTAATTTGCTTTTTTTGTTCGGTGGCATAAACAACTTCTTGGCAGTTTTGTTGGACAGTCAAATATTTGTCCATAATCTTGTCATCTGGTGCTGACAGACAGTGGCAATATGATCGTTTGTTCAGTGCTATCGATGCAAAGATCAAACTACTTTTTTAAGATTTAAGTTTCAGTTTAACGATTAAGGTTTATTTGAAAGTTTTTCAGCTTCTTTAGGCATCACAGACTTAAAATTGTACTTTGCCCCATTTTATCTGATGCTGTACTTGTTTTAAACTAACCTTCTTTAGGTTTTAGTCAATCTAAATAAGAGGATTTTCTTCTATTCCATCATTGGTATTACGTTCCTGCACCACCTGAAAGCCTCAAAACCCACAAAATGACAGAAAATCGACTCACCGAGTTGTTACAGCAAGACTGGAGTTTCCACTGGGACGGACTGTGTTGCTGCAGAGGGCTTCTTAAATACCTCCTGGTGGGCGGGCGCAAGGGTTTGCACAAGCCCAAATTAAGTGCTGTCTGGCAAAATGGTTGAGTAAAGTGGATCCTGTGTCAGGGACGCCGCCGACCTGGAGGTGTTGCCTTGGAGATGAAAGACAGTTGCCAGACATAGCTGAGAAAGCCCAGCGTCAGAACAAGGTCTCCCTGTATGACCGTGATTCAAACAGCAGCTCCTCACTTCCACAAATAACTGCTATAACACTTTGACTAATCATTTGCTATTTAGAGATGCATTAAGAGAGAAATATGTTTGACATTTGACATTTTACAGTGTCTTATTGTTCAAAATATGATTATTGTTAGCTCTTTAATTTCAGCACTGGTAATATTGATGTGACAGGCTGTTACACTGGACACCCCCAACTCAAAGTGTAGATTTCTGTCCCTCATTACCAGCATCTTTCTTCACTTCCAACGGCTGGCGTCTCAGAGCATGTGTAAATATGACTAAGCCTCCTGAGAAGTGGGTGAGTGGAGGGGGTGGCTGTAATCCAAGATGTCGTCTGAGCGATCTGGTTAAGGAGCTGTGTGAGGGGACCTGCCTGTGATGGCGTGCCAGCGGTGCGGCATGTGTGAGGACGAAGGGCGGTTGAAAACATACCAGACAGCTGAGAGACCAAATAGTCATTTGGGGAGGACGGATG
>CAAE01014723.1:254375-285993 GCA_000180735.1 Tetraodon nigroviridis
TGATTATTAATGCCTCAAATTGGACATGTTTTTTTTTTTTTTGTTTGAATTACTAAAGTGGTTTCCAGTTACATTCTTGCTAAAGAGTAATTTACATGTTGGAAACGGCCCTTGACTATAGACGAATGAGTCTGTGTCTTTCTGAGGGTTACCTGTTCATCCTTCCAGGGTTTCTGGTTAGATCCCCAGCTTCCCTGACAGGCTGGGCACTGATTGGTGCATGTTCCTGTATGAGGCATCGTTAAAGACCTGGAAACCACTTGATCTGTGCAGACCACAGTGATGTAGACTCCCCACATCCGGCGGGTCATTGGCTGAACCCGTTTCTGTTCTGCCCTGCAGAAACTCGAAGAAGAAAAGGACAAGAGGGAGAAAGAGAGGCTGGAGTTTGAGCGGGAACGAAAAGAAAGGGAAAAGGAGCGAGAGCGGGAGAGAGAGCGGCGGGACCGCGAGAGGGAGAAGGAGCGAGAGCGGGAGCGTGAACGGGAGAGGGAAAGAGAGAGGGAGCGAGAAAGAGACAAAGACCGGGATCGCAGGACCAGAGAACGAGAGCGAGACCACGACTGGGACCGGGACAGGAGCCTAAACAAGAGTGCTGATCGCAGTCGATCCAGGTCAAGACAAAAACATTAATACTCAAATAGGAGTAGACTGTTTTCAGCGGATGTGTAATATTTACCAGCTCGACCAAAGATGCATTTTTGTGGACTAAAATATATTTATCTGCTTGCAGAGAGGTGAGTCGAGACAGAGAGAGGGAGAAAAAACGTGACCAAGAGGATGAGGAGGAGGCTTACGAACGCAGAAAGTTGGAGCGGAAATTGCGAGACAAGGAGGCAGCGTATCAGGAGGTAAGGAATGCTGGGAGAACACCTTTCTTCCTCGGCACAAACGTAAAAACTGCAAACTTCCCAACATTTTCATAACTTGTACAGTATAATTATAGTACAACGCAGGAGCGTTAATCACTCGTGTTATTGGAACAAAAGTGCAGTTGACTGCAGCTTACCTGATACAATTGTTGCCACAGCGTTTGAAGAACTGGGAGCTCCGGGAGAGGAAGAAGGCACGCGATTATGCCAAGGACTCAGAAAGGGAAGATGAGCGCCGAAGAGAGACGGTGAGGTTCACTCTGGATACTGTGAAACATAAAAAAGCCTTTTCAGTTGTACAATAGAGAGATTGAGGTTGTTTTTGTCAGAGTTGAAATAATAATAACAATAAAAACCACCTGAAAATGCTCAATCTGTGGTAATAAACCAGGTGCCAGGCTGCAATTAGTGACAGACTTATTATCTTGATGCTGTTCTAATATTTTTATTTGTCCGCAGGTCAAAGAGGGTAAGCGGTTGAAAGAGTTTCTTGAAGACTATGATGATGAACGAGATGACCCCAAGTACTACAGGTTAACAAAATCAAAAACTATATCTTTGTATGGTATGGGAGGCAGAATAAAATAAAAAAAAAATACAAATTATCTTGGTCAGACTTTTGAGAAGAAGGCATGCAAATTTAAACACTGAATATCATTACCTTAAACGATGCTAGTGTATACTAGAGGTACAAAAGGACCTTCAAATAGGTTTTCCCATTGTGACCCAGATCTGAGTCAAAGCAGATGGCTCCGGCTATTGTTCTAAAGGGTGTTGTTCCCGGTGCGACCTCTAGGGGCAGTGCACTGCAGAAGCGCCTCAGAGACCGCGAGAAGGAGATGGAGGCAGACGAGCGTGACAGGAAGAGAGAAAAGGAGGAGCTGGAGGAGATCAGACAGAGGCTGTTAGACGAGGGGCATCCAAATCCAGACGCAGAGCTGCGCAGGGTATGCTTATCAGCACGAAGGTGTTTGTGCGTCTGTGCGTGTGTCTGCGTTTGCTTTGTCCATCTGTAATGAGTGAGCGTGCTGCCTGCTGCCTTTCTGAAGGTCACTTTATCTTTCTGTATCTAATGTCGTTCTCTGTTGAGAAGCAGCCTTTGATTTGTTCATCATCTTTTGCACATCTCGCTCTTATTGGACCAGATGGAGGAGGAGGAGGAGGAGCGTCTGAGGCGACCTCCAATCATACCAGAGCCGGAGCCCGAGGTGGAGCGCGAATGCCACAGAGGTTCAAGGAACCACCGGGAGCACAGACAGAATCAAGAACGCGAGCGAGAACGTGAACGAGAACGTGAGCGGGAGCGGGAGCGGGAACGAGAGCGGGAACGAGAGCGGGAACGAGAGCGGGAACGGGAACGGGAGCGCGAACGGGAACGCGAGCGTGAGCGCGAGCGTGAACGTGAACGCGAACGTGAACGCGAACGTGAAACCGAACGTGAACGTCCTGCACACAAGGACCCCGAGATGGAGGAGGGCGAAGAAGAGGATTTCGACAACGATATCGATAATTCCGACACCAAACCGTGCTTGAAGCCCACAATGCGTCCCATCACAGCCGCACCGTCTGTGTCATCAGCTAGTGGCAACGTCTCTCCCAACACCCCCGGGGAGGAGTCGCCATGTGGGATCATCATCCCCCATGAAAACTCCCCCCCTGACGCCCTCCCACTGGATGAGAACCGGCCAAAGTTTGGCCTCAGTCTGAAACTGGGTGAGTCCACCTTTTACGTTGAGGTTGTTGTTAGTTACGTCTTTTAATATTAATTACAGTAACCATTGATCATAAGGAGGATTGATTGAAGTCCTTTCTGGATGTGTAGTTAGCAGAGTAGTTCTGGTCTTTTGAGGGCAGCCTTTAGCATTTTTTTTTTACCTCAACATTCTCATTTTTATATCAATTTTTTGAATATATATTATTCTAAAATATTTAATATAAATCTTGGATAGATTCTTCAACCTGTTGGTCACAGTTACAGAAAAAGAACCAGTCAAAGTAAACGCCGATAGTTCTGTCTGCAGGCACCACAGGGAGTCCCAGTCAACCCAATGCAGGCAAGAGGAAGAAGCTGCCTGTGGACAGCGTCTTCAACAAGTTTGACGACGAAGAGGCAGACGAGCAGCCCCGCAAGAGAAAGCTGGTGCCGCTGGACTACGATGACGACAAAAGCCTCGGGGTCGACGGAGCCGGCCTGTCTAACATAAAGGGCGCCAACGCTGAGGAGAAGCGCAAGCACATCAAGAGCCTGATCGAGAAGATTCCGACAGCAAAGCCGGAGCTGTTTGCGTACCCGCTGGACTGGTCCATGGTCGACACGGTGAGGAACAGGACTCCCATTGTCGCTGCACGTTGATGTACCGGAGTTCAGCCGGCCTAAGTCGTCATCTCTTTTTCTTCCTAGACGTTAATGGAGCGACGGGTGCGGCCGTGGATCAATAAGAAGATCATTGAATACATCGGAGAGGAAGAGGCGACTTTAGTGGACTTTGTCTGCTCAAAGGTACTTCACGCTGCACGCTTATTTTGAGGATTAGAGGTGAAGAAATGAGATGTGATGTTTGGTCTGGTGTCTTCAGGTGATGGCTCACAGTGCACCACAGAGCATCTTGGATGATGTTGCCATGGTGAGTACTAGTCACAGAAACTTGGCTTTATTTAATGTTCTATGTTCAAAGTTTGGATGTTCTAAGCCTTCAGGTGCCCTCACATGCAGCTCGGTCATTCGTTGTTACCGTTTTAGGTTCTCGATGAAGAAGCCGAAGTGTTTATTGTGAAGATGTGGAGGTTACTCATCTATGAAACCGAGGCTAAGAAGATTGGACTGGTGAAATAAACAGCACCACTGAACCAACCATTCATCGTGTTATAGTGTAGCTGACATGTCATTCCAACACAAGTGACTTTACACCCGCCCACAACTTTACCATTTTCTTGGTTCCTGTATATTTGCACCAACCACTCAGGCCATGCTGATTTATTTTACACTTAACTTACGGAGACCACATTTTGCGTGTAAACTGTGCCGCTTTCGAAGGAACCATACACAGGACCATCCAGGCAGACCAAATCTTTCCTTGTGAACACGGTTTCTACAAACCAGTACACCAGTTCATCTGTGCAGGTGGGAATGGTTGTTTCAGTGTCCACCCAGTCAGACTGTGCCACGGTGGCCGTCCAGATTTGGCTTTTTGGGGTTATTTATTCTCAATTTTTGGCACATCTGCGCCGACGTTTAATACAATTTGGCTCATTTTTCCATCACGTTAAAAAAAACATGTTGGCCTTTTTCCCTCTGTAGTAAACACATGGGAAACCTTACATATAACCACTGTAGGAAATGGCGCTAGAAACAGGGGAACATGTCTGAAGATCTTTTGTTTTGTATTGTTGACATTTAAAATAAAATCAGTTTTTATAATTGTTTGAACGGACGGCTGATTTCGTCAACTACACAGAAAACCTTTACAGATGAGGTCGTCACATAGCAGCTGACAGGGACACGAATCAAATCTTCCAGAACTTTATTGAATATAGGCGCTTAACAGAAATGTATTTTACCGGTTAAAACTTTATCTGCAAAAGAAAGTAAAGTTGACTGTTAACAACCGAGTTCCTCTTGTCGGCTGGACAGCCAGAGCTGGAGCGAGCCGACGCCAGAGACCCTGTCCGCTTAGCAAAAGCCCCGTGAAGGCTTTATTTGAACCAACATACTTAAAAGTATCCACTTTATTGATGCATGAATTCTGTTTTTACACGTCCAGGTCTGCAAAAGGCAGCTTTCCAAGTTACACATGGGGGTGGTTTGCCAATGAACTGCTGATGATTGCAATGTGAAAGTTAGCATCTGTTGCGTTGTACATCTGTGGGCGCGTCGATCTACGCTTCTCCTCAGAAGACGGATTCTAGTCCTCTGCTTTGGCCTCCATCTCCTCGGCATCGTCGTCTCCGTCCACCTCGGCGTTCTCTCGCTCTAGCCTCTCGAGCTGCCGGGCGAGCTCCGTCTCATCAGTGTCCGTCACCACCTTTGGCTAAAAGCAGCAAACGGTGAGACAATACAGGAGGCGAAGAGAAAAAGGCCTTTTTGGATAAAGAGCACTAAAATACTGTGACCATCAAAATAAACTAGAAAAAAAGCTGAATTCATGGACTGAATTAGCATTTGCCAGCTGTTTGAACAGACTTCTGAAGACGTGCTGTACTTATTACATACTAAAACATTTGTGCAGTATTAATGTCATTTACCTCCATTTGGATATTGAAGACACCTCTCTTCTCCTCAATCTTCTCCTTGATGGCTGCCATAGCCTGGTTAAGGACCGACAGGCCCTCTGTGCGCTCCAGAGTGGTTGTGGTCATCACATAGCGAGGTGGAGCGATCAAGTTGATCTGCACACAATTAGAAAGTGTTACTCACAGAAGTTCCCAGAGAAGAACACCATTAAGTAGAGTAGAAGCGTGGCTGAAGCCAGGGTTACTTTGATGGGCATGACGTCCGTGGAGCAGCTGAGTCCAGCCCTCAGTGCATCCTTCACTGCATCGATGCCATCATAGCCATAGCACGCTACCTCGATGTCTGCAGAGGGAAATCGAGTCCAACTTCAACTCGTTCTCCAGGCCGAATAAGGAAAAACCAAGCAATCCTCTACGCTCTCCTGATACCTGCTCTGATTTTGACAGCCTGTGGAGTCAGTCGCCTGTTGATGTTGTCAATCAGGACGCCCCTTTCCTCCTCGGTTAGGTCCAGACCATCCAGAATAGACGGATCTCTGAGGACGACAATCTGTTTAACACTTCGCCGAGTCAGAGGGCTCGTTGTTCATACTATCCCTCTGGGACGGCCACACTTTTGACTGCGAGTAACTTACGATACAGCCTGCTTGAAGGCGTCGTAGGCTCCATAGCCCGGCCGCTTGTACTTCTCGTCAAAGACCCATGCGGTGCGCTGGTACAAGCGCTCCAGCTGCTCATCCTTGCTGTACTCGAGGACCTCTGCCACGTGTCTCAGGATGCTGTAAACCTACAAACCCAACATTTAGATGAGGTCAAGGACAGTAGTTATTTTCATTTATAGGCAAAGGGGATAGTGACTAGTTTCTTCTTCAACTCAACACACTCAGTATAAGCAAATGAGAATACCATGTAAGAGAAATCATTGTCACGCAAACACAACTTGACCTACAGTTTTAGATTTGGTGAATTTGTCCTCACACTTGATGGCTTCCTCTGGTGAGACTCTTCTTTTTGATAGATCAATGTATCCTTAAAAAACGCACAGAAGAAAACATTCAATAGTCAATTATTTCTTGGCCCCAAAATGAAATCAAATGAAATCCTCATTCAACTTTAAAAAGTGTTTTGTTTTGTGTTCATATCTCACAGCTTTCTGTCCTTCCTGCCTGCCCTCACCTTTCTCTTTGTCCACTCGGATGACAACCACACATTCATTGCGCCCTATGCGGATCAGCTTGTTGATGGAACGAATACGTCGCCGTGACAGCTCACTCAGAAGAATCATGCCCTCGATGTTGTTGTACTCTAAAAGGCTGACGTAGGCACCCATCTCGGCGATGGACCTGACGTTCACCATCACCACATCCTCCACCTCTGGAAACCTGTGCTCGTAAAATCGACAGCTGAGCCCTGGCATTGCTGGGAAAACAGGGAAAGAAAGAAAGAAAACTTGTCATAAAATAATAACCTGTATTTGGTTAATATAATAATGTTATATCAAAAGATAACTCACATAAAGAATAACTTGTCACCATGGTTGTAATGACATAGACCTTTACACAGTTCACTTTACAGTTACACAAATATACAACCTAGTTTTCAATTACTGAATCTATTAGATCCACAACAGATGTTCACAAACTGGAGGGCCAGAAACTTAAACAATAAGATACTCAAGTTTACGAATGACACCAAATATGTCACCTAAACTACAGGAAGCTTGAAGGTGCAGAAGAATGACCATGGATGTAGGGAAGTATATTTGTGCAGTTTCAGGTAAATAATTTACATCATATTAATAAAGCAGTGTTAATCTTGTATCACAGCTGATTGGTCATATTTACTGGGTTTTAACAGGGGATATGACTGACACATTAAGCCAAAGTTAAAACTTTTTGTCACCCTAAAAAATGAATGACGACAGTTAGAGTTCTGTAATATGATGCAATGCAAATACTGAGAAAAAAACTGCTTATTTTTTAGCTAAATTTGACAGTATACACAACGACGAGCCGTACATTTTATAGCTTAAAACCAAAAGTAGCTATAGCACACCAGAAGCGGTTCAGATACGATAAAGTCGTTTATCATCTATTAGCATCACAGGCTAACCCGGTTTTTAACTCACACATGCGGCACCATGCACGACTGACGAATGGATTCGTTAGCAAAGGAGCTAACAGCTCTGTTCGCCGCGACCCATTATATGTGATGTATCATTGGATTCTTACCTATGTCATACGTTTACAATACTTTGCGCAGGAAATCCCAAATTGTACGTGTAAGCAACTGCTTATATTATCTTTTATGGGCCTGTAAATGGTAATACGGGCCCGCTAACTCTCAGGTACGGGCGTGCTAATACGCTGGTTCAAGACAGTGCCGTAAAGAAGAGAATATTACGACAGCGGAAATTCGACATACGGGTTATGGGGTGGTCACGTGACACGCGAGGTCCTCAGCTCCAGGACTTTCCAGGAATGCTAGTTAAATTATAAATTATCTTCATGAGTCTAGGTTGAACCTACCCCACCTCGCCATAAATATTTTATATACAATAACAAGGACATCCAGCGAGATCTTGCATTTAAACTTTAGATATGTACCTCCGCTTCAGTAAGCGGAAGCGAAACAGAAAGACGGAGAGCTGGAGTATACGCATTTTTTTATTATTATTTTCCAATTACACACATTAAACACTACAAGACACATTTACAAATACACTAATATACAGACAAAACTATCCGGGGGTGTTTCAGCTTTAGCTCAGTTTATAACAATTTCTGGGGCTTCACATCATTGCACCGTTTTTTGGAGTACATTATAAGCATTATCCGTGTTACCATGGTCAGTTGTATTTCCGTATGGGCCTTACATATGAAAAATAATAAATTAATTCTTGGCTCTAGGCACGGCTTCAACACAAGTAAGAAACATCTACAAATACAACTCATAGCTCGGAGACTACGTTGTCGTAAAGGGTACTCTGATCTTGCAGTCCTCCGTATTTCCCCCCACCCATCCTTCTGTCCCTTTGGGGCTCCTTAACCAATGTATTAATAATGAAAAAAACATTATTATGCTGGTATTAGGATTAGGCGTCATGTTCGTTGGTAAGCCTCGGTGATATTAAACATTTACTGAAAACCGTTTAAAACATTTTCGAGTTATGGCCGCCCAACAGACCATGCCTGACTAGAAAGGTTTGAAAATCCTGACCCGGAAGCTTTCCTTCGACGCGCAAGCGCAGTCAACAATGGTTGTCACATGACCACAGACCAGCTGATCATTGAGGACGTAGAGTCGGGCGATATAACGATCTGTTCATAATCCTCACGAAAATACATTTTTTTTCCCCAGTAACATCCACATGTCAGTAGATTAGCACAGGGGCTACTTTTGGTGTCCATTTTAGCAAACTAAAATAAAGAGAGGTGAATCGACAAGGACGAGAAAAATGTCTGGAAAAGAGAGGATCGACATATTCCCTTCCAGAATGTAAGGTTGTTTGCTAGCTGGTGCTATCTCGTAGCTTTAAAGCAAACTGAAAATGCATTTTTGCTTGAAACGTTTGATTTATGTCAGCTGTGGAAATATATTTAACATATTTCGGAGCCGAACTGCTCTGTAAAAGGGGAAGAGTCCGTCCCAAAGTCATGTGACCTTTTTAGTGCGATCGCCGAATGGGCTGTCAGGCTGTGAGGATATATATAATATTTATACATAATATACCGACTTCTGCTCAAGAAAACCTGAGCATTGTGCAAATTATCGTATAAAAGAAGTTAAGAAGTTAAAAATAGAATGCCCATTACACAGCCACTGCATTTGAATAAAATCTAAAAAAACAAACCAAAAATTGAAATGTGCTCTTTTTTTGGTTACAGGGCTCAGACCATCATGAAGGCTCGACTTAAAGGTGCCCAGACCGGCCGCAACCTTCTTAAGAAGAAATCTGACGCCCTCTCCATGCGTTTCCGTCAAATCCTTCGTAAAATTATCGAAGTCAGTTCCCTCAGCGCATTCAGTTCCTAAATTTGTGTCAAAAACTGTTCTTAACTGTTTTAAACAGTGGAGCTTGACTGCTTTTTTCCCCTTCAGACAAAGACTAAGATGGGAGAGAGTTATGAGGGAGGCAGCTTTCTCTTTGGCTGAGGCCAAATTTACAGCTGGAGATTTCAGGTGAGGGTAGGAAAAGCTCACATCATCTTGGTTTGGTCCAGTAAATCCAACTTTTTGCTCCTGTGTGCAGCATAACTGTAATCCAGAATGTCAACAAAGCCCAAGTGAAGGTCCGAGCCAAGAAGGACAATGTGGCAGGTTAGCATTTAACGTTTATCACTTCAACATTACAGCTGATGAGACAAGATTTGAAATGCGTATTTTTTTTATCTTTTAGGGGTCACTCTTCCTGTTTTTGAGCACTACCAAGAAGGCGGCGACAGTAAATCCCTTTCACACCTGTCAGATCTGGTTTTGTGAGCGTGTGGTCGCTGTGAGCTCTCTCCCCGTGTCTTCCAGGTTATGAGCTGACTGGTCTGGCCAAAGGAGGAGAGCAGATCTCCAGGCTGAAGAGGAACTATGCCAGAGCGGTGGAACTCCTGGTGGAATTGGCTTCCCTACAGGTAGCAGGCGACAGGACAAATAAACTAGGGTCCACCTACTGTAACCACTAATGTCGATACTACTACTACTACTAATCATGTACATGTATATAATATGTCCTGTCTCTAGACCTCTTTTGTCACCTTGGATGAAGCTATAAAAATTACCAACCGCCGTGTGAACGCCATCGAACATGGTAAAGGCTTTTTAAAAAGATGTTGTCTTTTAAAAAGCCTGATGCAGGAGCTCATCTTTATCTGTACTTTACAGTGATTATTCCCAGGATCGATCGCACTCTCACCTACATCGTCACAGAGCTGGATGAAAGGGAGCGGGAGGAGTTCTACAGGTGGGAAAAGACCTTTTGAAACCGTGTTGTTTGTAATGTGTAAACCCTACGGTTCTAACGCTGATGTAATGCAACCCTGCCAGGCTGAAGAAGATCCAGGAGAAGAAGAAGCAGCTGAGGGAGAAGACCGACCGGGAGATAGCCGCTCGCCTGGCTGAGCTCGGTCCCATCGCGGAGCCTGCCAACATGCTGACGGAGGAGACGGACGAAGACCTCCTCTTTGAGTGAAACCTCCCCGGTTGTGATCAATGACTTCACCCACCCTATTTATTCTGTGCCTGCCAAGACACATCTTGTCACGCAAGCAAAGAAAGGTGTTTTTGTGTGTAGTCGTCTGTGATTTGTGTTGGTTTTTTTGTTGTTTTATGTGATGAATGATGGCGTGTGATCAACGATCTCTCCAAAAGCCAAAGTGGTGTCACACTTGGCCGTCACCCTTAAAACGAAACTTAACTGAAAAAATGTGCGTTTACATACAGCAAGACTTAAATTTAAGACGTGTTCCACATGATGTCTAAATGTAGATATTTCATTTCCTCACATTTGGATCCATGCTTGAAAGCTAGCGATGGTTGTACGTGTGTGTCGTAAGTTTGCCACGCCGCTGAAACCACCGTTAGGTTGTTTGGCTGTTACCTCGGATGAGGGTGTTTTGCGTTGTACCATCCCCACAATAAAACTGTTGTACAATTTAACAAAGGCTTCCCTGTTTACCTCAATAAACGTGTCAAAACCTGTATGACAATTTTTAGTAGAACACGGATAAAACGTTCTCCAACATCAGAAAATAATACATTTAGGGTTTTTATTCCATTTGTGGTTTTTCCAGAATTTTGTCACGGCTCCTGCAAATAAATACCAGTTTTGGTAAATTTTCTACTGTAAATTGTAAGGTGATTGTTCTGATAACACTGATAGGAAAAAAACTATCGAGTGCAGTGAAGACAGCTGGTGCACTGGAATCTGGATTTGAGGTCTGCACTCAGTAGAAAAGATCACAACATTCTGTAGTTAAGAAAATACTTTGCTGCATTACTGCAGCCGCTTCAAGCACTTCTAGGCTGTATTTTTGAAGTTGCTGCTCTTGAAATGTAACATTTGGGTGCATCATACACATGCCGATAGAGAACAATAAAATATTTGTCTAGAAAACATATTTACAATTATAAATAACTACAAATATAATAAATATCTCTATTGGTTTGATAGGTGACCTTTGATTAAACTGAAAAATCTTAAAGCGAAATAAAACTGATGGCTTCCAATTCACACACACGCCAACAAAAAAAACAAAAAAACCATGTAAGAAACCTGAGATCCTTCCTGCAACGTGGCAAAACCCCCCAACAGCCTCTATCGGGTAGGAGAACGTAGAAGGGGAACTGCAGCGACGAGCAGCGTCTATCTTTGCAATCTCGGTCACCCAGGGTGTGAATCAGTCCGTGTTCCTGAGCCGACCCTGCAGCAGGACCGTGACTCTCAGTTCAGCCAGGTGGTAGGCACCCACTGAGGCACAGTGTCCAGCTTGTCTATCAGCCTGCGCAGCTGGTGAAAAGCCTGGTCTGGGTCTGTGTTCACGATAGTCGCATCGAAAAAGTGGCCGAAACTGTGCTCCATCTCCCGGGATTTTTCAATGACCTTCTTGACTTCGTCAGGCTGTGCAAAGAGAATGAGATACTGCTTTTGAGCTGAGGGGAGGAGGATGCTTTAGGAAGTTTAGGTGGATCCACTGGAGCATTGGCCTAGGCCCTAATGTATGAAAACAGAACGTAACGTGCGTGATGAGGTCAGGCCCACCTTTGGTGTCTTTCCATCTCTGGCCAGCAGGGTGCGTAGTCGCTCCTGGGAAGGAGGCGCGATGAAGACGATGAAAGGCTTGAGACTGGAGGACCTCAGCACCTGCAGAGACTGAAGACACACCCACGATTGGCTACATGTCGATTCATGGAACCAAATCAAAGATCGGACTAATACTAACAGAATTCCAGGCCCCACAACAACAACAAGGTTTACTCTTAGGATTGTATCATAAGACAGAAACGTCTTCATTCATCCCGTGTTTTCCTACCCTGGTGTGGAGGCAAAGCACACAGATGCGTCCTGAGTTAACCACGTCTCGAACAGAGTCGCTGCTGGTGCCGTATAAGTTCTTCTCAAACTCTCCAAACTCGATGAACTTCCCGCTCGCCAAGTCGTTTTCAAAAGCGGTCCGACTCACAAAGTGGTACTCGTACCCATTCCGCTCATGTATCCTCGGGGTTCTGGTGGTGTCTGCACCGGAAACCAAACGCACAGCCTCACACCTCGGAAGAGGGACAGCGAAACTGCACGGAAGCTGGAAAACGCCGGATTACTGTCCACGCTCTCCGCACGGGTACTCACGCGGAACAGCGATGGCAAACTTTTCCGGCTGAACGGACAGGAGCCTCCGACGCAGCTCGTCGTGTCCGCTGTTGGTGGGGCCGATCAGAGCGACGGGGCGCTTGCGGCTGGTGGGCTGGTGGTAGAGCGACATCTCCTCATACGTCAGGACGTCCTCATAGTCTACGGGACAGAAGGGGGGAATCTTTGGTAGCCCGAAGTGGTGAACACACATCAGGGGCTTCTTCCTGCTGTCCTCATTTTAAAGGTGATTTCAAACGTTAACCCTACTAGACTGGGTGTATTGTGTGTGTGTCTATGATCTAGTAAGACAGGAGGGGCCCTTCAAGCCATTTAGGCACCTGCTGAGCACCTGTCGGGGCCTCTGATCCCGTCTGTGAGGGCTGGACTAATCTGACTTGTGACACTTTGAGTCTGGACAAGCTGCTGCGAGATTGACGAGACGTGTCGAGTCCAGACGTGAGGAGTTAACGCGGACAGTGTGTGGGCACTTGAACGCTGGCCAACAGGGAGGATATCTTTCACTTCGGATAAATGAGGGGATCACAGAGCTGGCGTCCTGTAACACACTGACTACTTCTGCATCTCCCTAACGAGAGAGAAAAGGGAGACGTCTGACCAGTATTTCTGCTGAAGTTGGAGACATTCTTCTTCTTCTGTTTCTTGCTTTTCTTCGGATACCAGTGTTTCTCTACAGCAAAGACAAACCAAAGATCAGTTTACATTTTTTTGTCACGTCACTGGAATGTCCTTCCTTCCCAGAGAGTCCTCCACCGTACCGATGTTCTTACCCTGCTGCTGTCGGTTTCTGTCCGACAGGTTTTTCTTTAAGGTCTCTCTCTGCTGGTGAAAACTTTTTCCTTTAAAATGTTAAAGGCAAAAAGAAACTTATCAAAACAGCACTATAAAAATCAACAAATCAAGGACATGTTGCAATTTAGAAACAAAGATGACCTGCTCTTAACGATAGCCCTTTTCCCACCTATGCTGAGAAACAGCCACAAAGATGGCTGCTTTCCATTTCCAGTGCTTAACCTCTTTTTCCTCCAGCCACAACAGGTCGAGGTCAGAGAGTTAGCAGAAATAATTCTTGGGTTTGTGTTTTAATCTACTTGACAAACCAGATGGGTGGTTTTCTCCTGCCAGGACAGTGATGCCGAGTGAGCAGCCACAGACTGAAGCTTCAGTATTTTACTGTTATTTTTAGCAGCAACAGCGGTCCATCTGTTTTAGAATTGTTGTTTAATTGTTACATGCTGTCACCGACGCCTGTGTGCGACTCTCTGAGACCTAATGTGTCTTTTTCATCTCTGTTTTTTTGGTTCCTACCTGGAATGAGCCCAGCCAAAGGCTGGTTCTCCTCGTCTCCGTCCCGATAAGCCTGCCACCAGTTGGGATCGTCCTGGCTGATGACGTGCAGGATGTCTCCCTTCTGAAAACACAATCCCAGCTCTCGGCACGGCAGGAAGGGGTCGTCGGAGGGATCGTAGTCGAAGTGAGCCCGCACGTGCATCTGAGGACAGACGGGGATGAAGGGCCAAGGGTGCAGACATGCGGGGGCCACCGGCCTGAGGGACTCACCACCGTCTGTCTGTGTGGGGCAGGTTTAATCTGTGAGCTCGGGATCAGGAGGAAGGTCAGCGTGCCATGCATTTGTTGCTGATGGAGAAATAGAAAGAGGAAGAGGAAGACCGATACAGTTTTAGATTATGAGAGAAAGAAAATAACTCACCTTGGCAAATCAACAAGTGTAGTCAGGCTAAGTGTGGAAACGAACTGAACCTTTCAATTCCACCAGCTGATACTCCAACAACAGGTTGTTGGAGTATCAGCTGATCCTCTACACACACTCCAGAGGATCTCGTGAGAATAAGATTGTGTGTTTCTTTACCTCTAATGGTTGATGGAAATATGAAAACCTGCCAACAAACCCAGGGAGACACACAGCATCTACCTACCAACAGGTCGTGGACTTCATTAATATGTTTCCCCCGGATGGAAATGCCATTAATCTCCAGGATCTCGTCTCCTTCCCTCAGGAGGCCGCTACTCTCTGCTGTTCCGCCTTTCACCACCCGGCTCACCACCACGCTGTCCACGTCGTTCCGCACTGTCGCACCCTGACGGTGATGATGATAAAAAAACCAACTATAAAAGCAAGAGCACAGTTTTCTTTGCAAATGGTTAGATGTCACTCTCTTTAACTCACCAGCGGGGTGTCACGGGCCTTCTCAAGCCGCACCAGTTTGACTGTCTCTCCAAGATACTGGGCCACACTTTCTTCAGCCATTTCCTGGACTGCCACGCTGTCATGAGCCTGCATGAGTGCCTGCGCATTAAATAAGCAATAATAAGGCATGGAGACTAAATGGGATGATCTGACCCCTTTGCAATGCAACACTGCAGACACTGTAACTTAACACACACCAGTTAAGGTTGTGTGTTGCTCTCACATACACACTCGTTACAAGAAGTCCGGGGCCTCGTCACTCTGAACAAGACCAGTCGGAAATCCTGCCTCTGAGCGGAAATAAAACAGAGACTGCCACTTTATTTAATTTAATCTGACGTGATATATAGCCTGCAATTAATTTCTGTCAGTTAAAATTAGATTTTCTGTCCTGGAGCAGAGAAGTGCAGAGAGATGGAGGCTGGGCTAAGCTTTTTTTTTTTTTTGCTAAAAACGTCTTTATCTGTAAAAGAATATAGGAGACAGGGTGTTCCATCATTAATCAGTCAGAGAAGACAGGTGAACCAGAGGTGACTGTACACCAAAGAGCGTCTCCACTGAGGCTGCTTAGCGATACAGAGCGAATCACGAGAAATCCTCCAAGCAGAGACGCTAACATAATCTGTTCTGCTTTTTCCTCAAAAAGGCAGCCTCCAAACACGTTATACTGTTCCAGGTGTCAGGATAGATACAGCTGTGTGGACGGGTTAAAGGGGCAGCGGTAGAAACGCCCCGGCAGGAGCCTCCACCGTAAAATCACAGCAGCGCCTCCCACCTGGGGGATTTCTCACCTTACTGCCTGCGTAATAGATCATGGCAGTCCAATCATGTGCCTCGGAGGAGTCACCGGAGCACACCCCGACCGAGCTCCAGAGCAGCTCAAGTCAGTTTCAGACGCTTCACAGCGAATCAATCACTAGCAACACGGTTAGACCAGAACCCACCAGACACCTTATCTTTGATAACTACTATAAAAACCAGCCTGCTGGCAGAAACGCAGTATAACAGTTATTATTTTCTCTATTCCAATAATGTTCACATCTCTCTGTAGGCACTAATTCCACCAGTCTGCAGAACTTAAGGAATAGCATGATTTATGGCTGAGATGGCTGACCTGAACGTGAGGGTTAGTGAGCAGATTCTGCAGCTCCAAACCTTCCTTCTGCTGACTGGACTGAAGAATTTTCTGTACCTGAACATAAACAAAGACATTAAAACCCCTTGTGAAAAGCTGCGCCGAGGGCACGTTTAATGGTGACCTAATTGTTGTGGGCAAAGAATGAAGGCTTTAGTAAATACCCTCCTAATTGTCAGATGTATGATGACAGCTATTGACTTGCTCAGGGAAATTTCTCCTTTTACATGCTGGACACAAGCCTTCTGTTCTGCAGTCTCCATCCATGCATGCATGCATGCATCCTTTCGCCAGGTTTCCTGCACCTGAGGACCTTGCGGTGACTCTATTTCTGACAGGCTTTGCTACTTAGCCTTGCGCATGTTGCCATGGAGGAGCCTGAGAGTGTCAGTGAACGAGTGTGTCCAGGGGTGAAGTGGCAGCCTACCCCCGCCTCGTAGCCAGCCCCTGCTGCGATGGAGCACGTCCCACTTCTACACAAACCAAACTGTTCTGACTTTGGAAAAGATGCACAGTAGCAAACACGGAGAGTGCCTTTGTCGGGTGGGATGCAGCTTTGGCTTTTGCGTCACCTCAGGTGGGGGCACAGTTGTTTAAACGGAGGTCTTACTAACGAGGCGGCGCGCTCTCCCCTCCCCCCTCGGCCCGCGGGACCGTAAGCTGCTGGAGTTTCTTTTTCTGGCTGCTCAGATCCCGTCCTGCTTCTTGCGACACGCTGCAGCGAAGGCTGCTGGGAGATTAGTTCACTCAACAGCCAATCTGAGCGTCACACCACACAGCCACTGAATTTAGACACATCCTGGCTAAAACTATTACCTTCTAATACGCTCCTAATATTGGGAGCTGCGCCCCCGTATGAGAGGGCTCGCTGGATTCCAGTACGTAGGCAGGAAAAATATCATGAATACGAAATGCGCGAGAGGAAAAAAATAAATTCTTGCACCGGGTGCGAGTGTACCTCCTGGCAGAGATCCTCTGCTTGTACTGTTAGCGGAGAGGTGGGGCTGACTCTGCTCTTCTGCTGGGATACAGCTTTGTAGACGCTGTAGGCCGCTCTGAAGTCCTCCGTGGAGAGCAGCTGCATGATCAGCTCCGCGTCCTGCTGGCTCTGCACATCGGTCAGACAGCGCAGGGTCCACTTCAGAGCCTGCTGCCACTCTTCCACGTCTGAGAAAGAGAGGCGAGCAACGGAGACAGACGGAATCAGAGGATGATTGGATCATTTAGGAAGTGGTTCATTTATGGTTCCGAAGATATAGTAAAGCATCAGGAGAATACCTGAAACTAAACACAGTTACTACACGAGTGTGAGAGAGTGGATGTAAAGTGTTTAGAACAGCTGCCAATGTTTTAATTTTCCTTTAGTCATGAACCAGTGAGATTGGTCAGTCACCATCCTTCACTACTCCTTCTTTCTCCTCTGCTCTCCTCATTGTTTTCTCCTCTTTTGTTCCTTTTGTACACCCTCACAACTCCCCCCTTCATTCTCCCAGGCCCTTCCCCACTCTTCCCCACTCACCAGCCACTGGATCCTGGGAACACGTGTCACCGCTGGTTTTTTCCTTGCCCTCAAAGGTGGGATTGTCAATTCCCACTTTGGGGTTCTGCGACAGCTTCCTGAGCCTCAGCGAAGCGTTGGGGTCGACGTCCAGCTTCCCGTGGCCGTCCGCCTCTCTCCTCTTTCTCAGCTCCTCCTGGTAGTGCTGGATCCTCTCCATGGGGCCTGTGGTGTGCGCTGGCTTGACCAGGCTGCCTTCATCCCCGGGACAGTCCACAGCTCTTTCCCTGTGGCCCTGGGCCTGGACAGGGGCGTCTTGGACAAAACCGTTCATATGAGAAGTGATCATCCCTACTGAAAGTGAGCGGAGCGTAACCCGCCCCAGCGCTTTGTGCTTTCCTGATCTGAGTGGTCCGCTTGTGTGTTAGGGTGCACTGACGTTCAAACTGCTTGAATTAGAGGCCATAGCACACAACGGCAGGTCACGTCCGATCTGGGCTCGATCATCCTGAAAGGCAGGAAAAGGCTTCAGATGAAATAGTTCAGTAATACGTTTCCCTCCACTGATGATTAAATCAAAAAAACAATAAAAATTCAGGTTTATAGTCCAAGAAAGGCTTTTTTAATCACAGAAATCAGTAACTTCTCTGTATTTATTTTGTGGTTGACGTCATACAACAGTTTTGACATTTTACTTTGAATAAATATCCCTCCTTTTTGCGCTCAGCTTCTGACACTCTTTCCTGTCATCCATCAGACTTATCTAGCAAGAAACGGAAAGTTCTCCGGGTTCAGGAACCTGCGTGTCTGCGTCCTCACGGCAGTCCTGCCCTTCATTAGGGTCCTTCCCTCCGCTAACCACATCTAGCATGTACCTCTCCCCGCTGGTTCATGCTGGAAGCTACCAAACCCCTCCCTTGCAGAAGCAGTTAGAAGTGTTTAAAGCGGCGCAGGCGGATGACAAACAGCAGACTGCCAGCGGGCCATCTGTTCCTGCGGGCTTCACTAAGCCTCGGATCTAATGTCTGACTCCAACTCAGAGGCCACGACAGCACCAGAGGACATTCTGGGCCGAATCTGGGAGGTCTGAGGACATGGAATGAATGAAAGAAACACACACTTGAATATACCATACAAACCTATGATGGAATGTAAGTGATTTCTAAGTTGAGGAATGTGTGTTTAGTTCTCCAAGGCTGGATCTGTGTGTTCGGCTGGACTGTTTAGGGTTTCCTGGAAGCTGAACACACAGATCTAACCTTGGAGAACTCTGACCTGGATCAACCAGAATCTACACACATTTGTTTAGTTGCAGCATTAAAGGCACTTTCACACACCTTGTTAATCTGTTTTCAGTGTATAAGGTCAAACTATGACTATGAAGTCAATTAGATGTGATAGATAGGAGGTTTGGACTGTGGGTAAAAACAATCTAAGCAACCTGAAACAAAACTAAAGCGGAATTTTCAAACCTTTTTATTTGGATTGTCTGCTTAAATCCCTTCTAAATGAATCCATGCTAAGTTTGAGGACCGTCAGTGGCGTAGTTCTGGGACTGGACCAGCAACCGCGGGCTGCTCTTGTCCCGTTAAGCTAGTCTTAAGGGCCAACATTTTTTAAAAAACAATACCTGTTTCGCGAACATTTTCGGCCATGTACAACGACATAAACTGATGATTTTAATGTAGAACAGAGCTTAAATTAGAACACCGTTAAAACGCCCCAAACTTAGCTGATTAGCCTGCTGTCGCTAAATGCGTAGCTCCATGATAGCGGTCCCCTTCCAGGCTGGCTTTACTCACCAAAGACGGCAAGATGAGCCGGTTTGCCAGCAGCGTTTAGTCCTTTATGCTCCGGTGTTGTCGGACTGAAAGTTGTATTTACATATAGAGGGGCAAAAACACTCCACCGTCTCCTCCAGCCTTAGAAAAAGAGTCCGAGGCAGGCTCGGACAGGACACTTGTGGCCATTGCTGCGCCCCCGGTGTATCAGCGGTCTCCGTGGAAACACCGGGGCTCCAACAGCGACCCTAGCGGTCAGACCCGGAACGACCACAACCTCGTTCCACCTCTTAGTTCCATGGCGGCAGGATAATCTTCCCTGCTAGCGCGAAGGAATGGGTGGTTTTTAAGTCATCTTTCATCCCAACTACGGAGCAGAAGTCACCAGCACAATAACAGATGTCAGTGCTGAAATGTAAATGTTGGCAACCACCAGTTCACTGGGTTTTTGTTTGTTTGTTTGCTTGTTTGTTTGTTGTGCTCACTGTGTTGCAGGAAATTGAAGGGGTTTTTTTTTCCCCAATAACAGAACCCATTCACAACTGGAATGCATTATTCCTGCGTCTATAGTTATATATTACATTCATTTTAATGTATGCAAGTGTAAAGACAGCACTTTAAGTGTTTCTTGAATATCTTCTCCCCTTTGAACTCCATGTAGTTTTTACAGAACTAATCTAAAATAGTTCAAGACCTCAACCTTTACCAGTCTACCTGACATTATTTCTCTGGTCAGTCGGTCTCTATCCCTATTAATCCATTAAGGTTAATAGTATCTGTTTCCTGCTAACATGGCTCTAATCTGCTGTCCTAAACACGGGCAGATGTTTCCGTCTCGCGTCTTTCCTTGTTGTCCTTCTGGGATGTCAGTCATTTTTGGAAATTCGTCATCCTCTCGTTTTGATTTTAAATATTTTACTTTTTGCCTTCTTGAAAATCCTCCTTTCTGGGTTTTTGTCCTTTTCTTAGATAAATGTGTGGATTTGATTGTGAACTGATCCACTTACATTCCACACGCTGATAAATGAAAGTATCCTGAGGAGATATGCTCATTTTACTTCCCACAGAGCTCAGAATGCCTCAGGAATCCTGACATTAAGGCCTGACGTTACATTTTTGCTGTGGTATTTACTGTGAAGGTAATCCTTTCTGACACTGGTGCTTAACCTCTTTCCCACATTAGGCCGTCTCCTATCAGCTGCACAATCTTAACTACATTCTTATGGTCGGTTTTCCGGGAGTCTGTTCTTTTTTTTTTTTGTCATCCTGTTGTACTTTATATTTACACTTAGTACACCCCTGGACTTTTACTGTACCTTTGTTTTTACTGCCATCAGATAAAAATGTTTTAAAGTAAAAATTTGAATGCAAATATATTGGTTTGAAATCCGAAGAAAATAAACACTGACAATCCAACCTGACTTTTCATGAAAAAGACAAAGGGGTAATACATTTTTCTTTAAATATATTTTATTAAAAAGGAGATCCAACAAATACTTTGTGTGTGTGTGTGTGTGTGTGTGTGTGTGTTGATCAGGAATTTGTCTTGTCTCAGACATCTCTTTTTTATCAGTTTTATATCATCGCAGGAATCGTACAGCGTTGTTCAGTGCCTCCTCATCTCCTCCATCATTTCCCCAGGAGTGCTGCTCACACACGTCTGTACAATATGACTCTTGGTTTTTCTCTGTACATCTTTGTGTGAAGTTGGTTAAAAAGGCTGTCAGCAGTTAAAGAAGCTGTTTCTTTTCTTTCTCTCTTTTGTTTTTGTAGTCTTAAATACCGGATGAAATAAAAGAGTATTCTTCCCAGGTTCTGCTCACCTCCAGGTTCTGGTGGTAGGTTTGGGTGCTGTTGGGCAGGGGGGGAGGGGGCTTTGGTGCAGAATTTCCCCTGGTGACTGTGAATATAAAGAAACGTTAGGGCTGGGCGGACCGGGTTGTGAGCCCAACCTCACCGCCCCATCCCAACATCACCTTCCTCCCTGCCCAGGCATTTGGCACTGCGCACATAAACAAGACTCACAAGATAAACAACAAGCAAAGCTCTTCGTGAAGCCATTATGATGCATACTAATGAAAGAAAACAAACACCTCCATGGGCACTCAAAAGAGGAATCAGTATTAATGTGCACCCGTCTTCCTCATAGCTGAGCACCGTGGGAAATCTGGAGTCTTCCTCAATATTTTTAGGTTTTCAAAAAAGAAAGAAAAAGAAAAAAAAAACAAAAAAAACCAGTTCTCCAGTGATCATGAAAAAAAAAATTCTTTTTCTTCTTTTGTGCTGGCAGGCACCTACAGCTGTCTAATAAAATGCTACTGCTATAGATAAGGTCTAGCATTGAACACACAAAGCAATTGCAATGAAAGGAACAAAGTTGCCTTAATATAATGATAATAAGAAGAATGACAATAAGAATAAGAATAATTATAATAATATATTACAGAATAAATCTCTTTTTATAATTAGAGTTTTTTTTTCATTAAAAGTTATATTTTCTTTGTTTGAAATACTATATTCTTTTTAAATTAACTTTTCTTCTTTTTTTTTATATATGTATCTAGGTGGTGATCAAGATATTGACTATACCGCAACGTTATCCAAATCAATAAAAACTAGCTGTGCCGTTGCATATTACAGAATAGTCAATGATATGTGGGCATGCACCGTGAGCCACCCGTTCCTTCACAGCAGGACGCCTCATCCCTCTGTGACGGCATCATAGCCGGCCGATCACCATGACGTCCACCACCTCGCCCTTGTGCAGCTCCACGTATTGCTCCGTTTTTGGAGGTAGCATCAGGAGCCCGTTTGCGGTGCGCATGCTCATGAGCCGGCTGCTCACCTGGTTCCCTGGAACACCGAAAAGACCGGCAGGAAATCAGAGCCTGGGAGGAACATGCTTGTGTTTCATTTTGTGTGTTTAAATCCCAGCGATCGCTCCCTTCAGGGTCCATATCTGCCCTCTCACCTGTGCTCTGTGCCCACGGTAGAGGCTCCTGGTGATGCCATGTCAAAATGCAGCGGTGATATTCAGGGCGAGGGTCCAGCTTCACGTCGCAGGACAACTGTGGAAAAAAACAACACGATCAAATCATAATATCCTGCAGATCAACAATCTTCTGAACCACCAGACAGAGTTTGGATGAGTTCATTGAGAATGTGCAACGACACATCAAGAGTAAAATAAGATTAGGCTCAGGAAAAATCCATGCATCCAAATTTATTCGGTAGCGTTCATTAATATTATCATCTTTGTTTATTGTTTGGTTTAATTTTCCTTTTCTTCTGGGGTAAACTCTACATCCTACCCTGGCTTTAATGATGGTGGGTCTAGGGTCCAAAATGCCTTGCATCTTCCTCAAGGCAGGGATGACAAAAAGATTACAGGTGACAACAGCGGACACAGGGTTTCCTAGGACAAGCACGCGCACAGAGGGGCAGAGAGACAAACAGGAGAAATGCATGAGAAAACAACACTTCAACAGGAAAGTATCAAATCTGTCTTTCTCTCAACTTTACACACTACCTGGGAGGGCAAAGATTAGTTTGCGCGAACCGTCCATGTCCAAGGTGGCAAATGTTGTTGGGAGACTGTTAAAAAAAGATGACTCTTATAATTCCCACTGTTAGTACACACATATATTTTGTGTTCAACATATTATAGATTATTGGTGCTTTGAAATATTATTACCCTGGTTTCATGAAAACACGGCCAAAGTGAATCTGAGCATGAAGATCAATGTCCAGCACCTGTTTAAGGTAGTCCTAGCAAACACACAATGGAACATTACATTACATTTAATGAGAAAAACACTTATATTGATTATAAAGTGTGAAGCTAACGGCTGCAGTCCCACTCTTTACCACCGGAGGTCAGTAAAACACCGCGAGCTTGCTGCTCTGTCGCCATTGTACCTTCTCTCCCATAGCCACTCCTCCTGAGGTAATGATGACGTCAGCACGGCTAATGCCTTCATTCAGAGCACTGAGAAGGTCATCTGGGCTGTGGAACACAAAGCAGCGCGCGTTGGTGCTGGAAACCAAAGCAGAGCATTCAAGATCAGACATGAAGCCATACTTGTCTCCAACGATTCCCAGATTGATGGTGGGGTAGCCATGCTCCTGAATAGTTGCCAGCAGGGTGGAGCGATTACTGTCCCTGATCTTCCCAGGATGAAGGTCATCTTCTGGGTTCAGCAGCTAAAATTATAAAAGGGATGTGAGCCAGACCCTCACTTATTCAACAGTTGAGTCACGATATGAATGCAGACATCTTGCGTTTATTGTAAACTACTTAGAAACAGACGGACGGGTCCGGTTCACCAACATGTGCCAGAAAAAAGCCAATAACCCATGGATCTAATATTTAAATAGGACTGTTATACAGTTTGAGTGTGTAGTATATAGTATAATATGCAAAGTGAAAACCTTTAATAAAGCATTTTATACCATATAGTATTGCTTTTTTTTAAGCTGGAGAGAAAAGATCAAATTTAGCCTGCATGGTAACAGAAAAACACACGTCCTCTAATGACAGCATGTGTCAAACACCTCTCGGTGCTGTTCCTGCGTTGTCAGGGTCAACAGAATGTGAGTTTCAGTAATAATGAGCAGCTTTTTCTAAACACCCTTACCTCGTTTCCTGTAGACATAACAGCTATCACGGGGAACTTGTGGACCTCCACCTCTGTGACTCCCACAGTGGCCAGGAGTCCTATCTCTGATGGGCCCATGTGGGTGCCCTTTGCAAGCACACACTCCCCACGCTTAATGTCATGACCAATAGGTCTGTGTTACAAGAGCAGAGAATAATTAGGAAAAGGGAAAGGAAGGGGTTAATCGGTTCCCACATTTTTCAAGTAGAGCACTGAGACAGACACAAACAAAAGAGCAGCAGCCAACAGAAAACAGCTCGAACCTGATGTCTTGTCCCGGACGAACCTGCACCAGAATGCGTACCTCCAGCTCCTCTGTGCCCTGAAACCCCCCCAACAACTGAAAGTCAAAATGCATCCAGTCCACCACTGAACCATCACCTCTGCAGTGTGTGAGGAAAAACGAGTCAGGACTTTTTTTTTTCTGATTCCAGGACCCGACTTACGTCTTCCGACTCGCGGAGCAGCTCGGTGTCCTCCACCTGGACCACCGCATCAGCCCCACACGGGATGGGGGCACCAGTCGTCACCCTCATCACCTGACCAGGCATCACGGTGTGGGTGGGCTGCACAGACAGCCATGAGGTAACGTTACAACCAAGGTGCCCCTACACCCTCTAGGAGAACGTCTGCAGATCTAAACTCTGTTGACGTGTTCTGTAGAAATTCTGAGCTTTGATTTGCTTCCATGGCTGCGAGAACCCTCGAAAAGGCCGCACTTGGCACAGAAAGCGAACGACTTAATTGACATACACAGTACACGTTGTGTGGGCGTCTTTTTGTGAGTCAGAAAAAGCAATCGAGTCTGAATGTCAACATGGGTGCAGACCTGCTCTCCAGCTTGCGACTCTCCAATGATGAAGCGGTCGCCAGGGCCGTCAGCCGCTGAAGGGAAAAGAAGAGAGTGGGGGGGAAACCAGTCACATGTGTGCCTCTGGGTAAGTGTTGTTTAGTTTTGTTATGCTGATTTCCAAGAGTCGCAGGACAAACGGCAAAATTCAAAAAATGGAGAAATGTTTGTGTGGGATTCGGCCATCCAAAAGTGCTACTTTTGTCTTTTTAGCTCGTCAAAAGTACAATGTTACTTTCTCAACTTTCATCTCGCATTCTTTCAGATTCTGGTCTCGGACCAGCCTGTGAAAATGAGAAGGTACCTGTCAAAGCCTAGGAGGGTCAGCATATCACCATGGCAACGACTTGCAATCGCGTCTGCCTCAACAGAACCAGATCATTTGGCTGTGTTCAGCAATAACAGCCCCCCCGCCCCACCACCCTTTTTTTTCCTTCTCAATTTCACCACGATTGCATGATGTTAATGTTCCCTAATTCAAAGGCGTCGACTCAGCGCCTGTCCAACAGTCTGCCGCGCTGTTCCCCAGCTAACAGGGTCCAGCCTCCTCTCTAGAACACCAACACACCGTCTCCTCCTAATTAAAACACTGGAACACATCTGACCTGGCTCTCACCTAAACACAAGGACAGCCGTGGGAATAAAAGTGTTGAAAAAAACGACGTTAATCCATAACTGTCATGTCTCCATTGTGACTTTGAATGCTTTAATTTAGGATTTGGGATCTATTCTGTTCAACAGGATGACACATTTATTAAGTGTGTAAGAATTTTCCTTGACGGGAAAACTGTTCGAGGAGAGAGGCGGGGCTCGCCCATGATGATACAATCTGTTGCGTTTACCTCGCACAGCATATCCATCCTTGACAGAGGCAGGAAAGGGTGGCAGGTTGTCTTTGGCATAAACGTCCTGAGCCAGGACTCGACCCATCCCGTCTATGGGAGGAGAAGAAGAAGTGTGTGAAGAGGTCTTGCACAGGATGGTGTTTATAGATAGATGAATGCTTGGAGAAGAGAAACACACACAGTAGTCTCCTTCCGCATATCTGTGCATTTCCAAGAGCCAGACAACAGAAAAACAGTCATTGAGGAGGATCAGCTAATAGCTCAGAGAGCAAAAAAAAAAAAAAAGCAAGAAAAAGTCAGCGTGGGCAGAGGAAAAAAAACCCTGCTCCCCAAACACCTTAAGCTGCTGAGTGGCTATATATAGCAACTTTATGCCATGATTATGTGGGCATTAATATGATCTAAGCTTTGATATCCACGAGTTCAGGCTGGAAACAGAGAATATGCATGAGCGCACCCACACGGCTGTGAATGAGTCCACCCCGGTGCTGCCCGGTTCTTCTTCTCATGTCAGCAGCGTTTCCACTGAGATGTTTGGCTGCATTTTCACAACTGTTACCTCACCAGAGTCAGTTTTTAAGCGGCTGTGTAAGCCGAGACTAAAATAGACCAGATGTGATGTCATGCCAAACATAATCCGAGACTGTGAAATGCTTACGCCTACAACACACACGTTTTTAGAAGGACTAATCATTTAAGTCATGAAGGGGCACTGTGTCATTACGGCTGTGTTTTATCAAACACGATATAATATATAGTTTTAACCAGGTACACATCTATGTTAGTACACCACAAAAGATTCTCTAATATCCTCTCTAATTCACACACACACACACACACCACCCGGGGGGAGGGCACCAGCTGCTGTCGCTTAATATTTCATTCCATCATGTTCTTTTTTTCCCACTATCCTGCACCTCACACTTAAAACATCACATCTGGGGGGTAAAAAGAGTGTGTGTCTTGTACATCATTGATCAGGAAGTGGTGTGTGTGCCACTGGCTCACTTCACCCTCAATCATCGCTGTTCCTCCTGCAGAGGTGAATTAAAGAATGCACTTTCCCCTCTGGCCCCCAGCCTGGCTCTGCATTAGCTTCCACTCTGCCAGAGGGCTAAACACACCTACAGGGGATAAACTAACTTGTACATGCGTGTGTATCTGCGTAAACCTATTTAAACATGCAAATAAATCAAGCAATATATGAAAGGCCTTGAAGAATAAATTAATGGAGTCATCAAGTACTGTTGTAAGACCAGGTATTAGATACTGACTCAAAGATCCTTCATTTGAACTATTTGTCAGTAAATTTCTAGCACTACATTGAAAACTAGAGTTCAGATATGTACCATATTTCCACAATTAGCAGCACACACAAACAAAAGACAGTTTTCGAAAGTAACATTTTTTAAAAGAATTTTTTCAAAGTCAAAGACCTAAAAATGTCCCTTAAAAAAGAACTTTATTTTTTAAATGTAACCACAAACGCGCTCGCTTTGCCCTGACTCTATATTTTTGCGTCTGTCCCTCGGATAATGGTGCACTTGGCTATGTGATCAGCTGCCTCCCCACACTGTGGGTTGTGCAGGGAGAATACAGTGGAGTTTTACGGCATTAAAAATGTATAACGCGAGAAACAACAAAAGAGGAGAAAACTCCCCATCAGCTGAAAATGCTTGTCTGAGCTGAGAGAAAATGCAGACTCAGGCGATAACTCTGTTGTTGTTGTTGTTTACTGGTACGTGTGTATGTGCAGTTACATCTGGCTGTTGTCAGGTTTTGTGTTACCGGTAAATTTAGGATGTTTAATATAACACTGACACCATCTCTGGTCTGCTGCCGCTCTCACCCCTGTAGTTGATGATTTCGGTGCCCAGGACGGCGGTCATCTCCAGCACAGTGATGAAGGCCTTGTCCATGGAGGTGAGGGGGAAGGGCGACATACGGTGCCTCCGAGCCACCTTAGTGATGTCCACGGCACTGTGACCTGGAAAACCGCAGGATGCTGCTTCAGTGAAAGCACTCCCAGCCCCACGGTGCAGCCCTCTCTGTTTAGGCTCAAATTTCAGACATATTTCTGTGACTGTAGCTGCAGCCGTTGTGGAGCTCAAATTGCAATAAAAAAATGTAAAGCCTTCTACAGAATCCAGCTAAAACATTAAAACAAATGTAATCCAAAACAATGTATTCCTACACGTTGTACGTGCCACCGTAGAAACTTCGACAGAAAGATACCGTCTGTCTTTAAATGTGCAAACACGTCACGAAAAGCAATGAAAACTGCACAAGGAGTTAGCGACATGAAACGATCCTGTCTGATTATCACTGCATGATATGATAAATAAAACCTCACTAATGATTCTAAGAGTGACAGGAACAAAGAAAGGTGTAACCAATATGTAATCTGCTCTCTTCTGTCTCTGCCTCGCAGCAAAGAACAGCTCTGATTTGCCCTGACCCAGTTTCTCTCCTTTCAAACATGCACAAACGCTTTGCACAACACATTCTGGTGCTTAACATGGGACTTAGTAACCTCTGGCAAAACATCACACACACACACACACCTGCAAAAGGAGATGCTGCTTTCACATCACACGTACATTGAAAACCTATTCATGTTTGTTTGAGAGCGCAGACACCCCCTTTGGATGGGAAACTTACTTGATCTCAGTATGTTTTCTTTGCTGCTGCATCGCGACTGCACCTAAAGATGGAGAGAGATTGGGGACAGAGAGACAAGAGAGGGCAAGTGGAAGGAGAGAGAGGTGGAGCAGAGGCAGTGGTAATTTGAGATCAAGCACGCTGCTTCTCTGACATGCTTGAGATGAGAGGCTGTTTGTACAACAGTCAGAAGCACAGTCAAAAGCCATGTCACACTACACCGTGCACTTTGTCCAGCTGCTGGGAGACGGCTGCATCTCCGGCGTTGCCATTATGCCATTAAAGCCAGTTAGTGTGCACTACGTCAAACCGCAGTGGAGGGTCACACTGATAAATGCAGTGACATGTCACATCACTGCTAGACTGGAGCGCTAAAAAGAACGTTTGGACAAAGGCAACAACATCCAGTACGGAGGGAGATTCTATCACAAGTTCTGAACAAGACGCGTTAAACTGAGCTATGGAGTGAGATCAGATGTAGTGAAGATGCAGTGTCGGGTATAGATAGAGAGAGGCTGTTCTGAGGTGGTGCAAGATGGCGTGATTCCACTGGAAATCACCACAGGGTCATCTAGGCGTCAGTGTCCTCACGGAGAGGAGAGGAGGCTGGGCTTCCAAAACCACAGCTGAAACGCTATCAGAAGCAAGTTATCTTAATGTTTAAACATCTTAACCTTGCACATAACCTAGGCTGCAGATGCAGTAGACACAGCAGGGAGAGGTGGAAGGCGGACAATCGCTCTTTCATCTTCCCCGTGCTGTGGGGAACCACGCATGCCCTGCTGATCAGGCTGCTGGTTCCTCATAGTTATAGCAAAGTATAACAGTAATGCATGAATCAAAATGGTGCTGAAAGGAAAAAGAAGCAGCCGAGCAGGATTTTGAGAAGCCCGGCCTTAGGCTGAATTATCACGACTGACGCAGGGTGGGAGAAATATTCTTTATTATCCATGTCTGTCAGTCTGGGGCAATCGAAACTTGGATTTCTGAAGCTCTCTTTGCCTGTCTGCCTGCACGCGGCTCTGGCTGCCTGGTTTTGACGGGCTGACTGACATGAATAATTGACTGCTTGTCAGTCATGTTTGCTCAGCTTATAGCTGTGTTGTACTTTACTAACCTCCGTGACCAGCTATCACACTATAAATGTGTGTGGGTTGCGTGTGGCGGTGAAAGGAGGACCGAAACACCCACTGGTGAAGTGACAGGGGCAGGTGGGTGGGAGACCCACTGTATCATCAGAATGGGGCCTATATTTTGACACCATTGGGCACCAAACAGCCAGGGTGAGAGGGTGGGAGATGGGGCAAGGCGGATGGGATGGATCGAGGAGGGATGGAGGGACAGAGGTGGAGGTGCAGGTCTGGTTGGACTGAGTGTGGAGGGATGGTGGCTCAGCGTGTTGTCCCACAGCCCCAAAAAGAAAAAAAAAAAAGAAACAACAACAGGAAGCACGGACTTCACAGACTCTACTAAACTACAGAGCCGAGACACAACAGAGAGGAACGAAAAGATGACACAAAAATGACAATAAAACCAAGGGACCGGCCTGATGCCAACTACCCAACAGACATCCAGCACGCCAGACTTTTGAAAGCACTACACGTCACCCAGATAGGACAGAAACAGACAGGAAAAGAGAAGGAAAGAGATGGAAAGGGGTGCAGGGGGGAGCGGTGGTAAGGACCCAGACACACCAAGCTGACATCCGGAAACCGAGAACATTTGTGAACATCTGCCGCCCCCGTCTTTTTGGCACATTCTGTGCTGCCTCCATTAATAGGGGTTAGATCTAATCAACGATTCGAAGGAAGGAATCTACGCCCGTCTCTGTGAAATCCATCCCAATACATTCTCTCTTTTAAGGCTAACTTTGCCCAAAAATGAAAAATAAAATTGGTGGGTGGTGAGATTGTGGGTGACCTCTCATTGACGAGGTGAAAGCACCATGGGGAGGGTACCTCTAGGAATGAACCATTTCCTTTTCCTGTCAGCATGAAAAGTACCGCTGTCTTTGCAAGTCATTTTTCTGGAGCTGATAGCTGATAGGAGCGGATAATAAGGAGAGAGCTAACAGCTGGTTAGCTTGCGGCTAATTGTTGGTATCAGGTTGGTGTGTCTCGCCTTTAACAGACAGAAGAGCGAAATGTCAGACACTTAAGGTGAGAACCAAAAGGAAACCAAACCGACAGAGACACGTTTAGATGATGTACAGAGTGACCGAGAGAGAGAGAGCTGGAGACATCCATTAGAGCGAGGCAAGCGAGGGAGGGAGAGGGGAGGACACAGAGTGGGGTAACTGTTGGACCCACTCCCCATGGGAGGGTGAGGGAGAGGCAGGAGGAGGGAGGGGGGGGGGGGGAAGAGGGACGAGGGGTGGGATTGAGGGGACGGGATAGTTACTCGAGAGCTGAAGGTCCTCCTTCGATCATCTTTAAGCCCCTCCAACGTACACTGGAGCTAGTGGAGATAAAGCATCGAATCACAGGCATCAGTACATCCGTCCCGGCAACCACAACACCACAGACAGACAGCCACGGAAGAATGGGCGGACAGACGGACGGACAGACGGACGGACGGACGGACTGGAATGTACTGTGAAACATGAAGCCTATAACAAAGCTGAAGGAGAGGGAGACTCTTCCTATTTGACTTGCAACTAATAAGTCTCTCTTTCTGTTTATTATTAATGTTTTTCTTTCTTTCCTTTTTGAAATACAACTCCAGTGTGATGTTCGTTTTGCTGCTGTGGAAACAAAAATAATAGAATAACGTAAAAAGTTGTGCTGGGTGACCATAATATGTGATGAGATGCAGCACAAATGGCTGAGATAAAAAAGATAAATAAAGATAAATAAATTAATAACAGAAAAAAGATAACGCAGAGAAAAACAGCCTTGAATTGCATGACAAAGAAAAGTAACAAATTAACAAGCAGGTACATTCAACTCACAAGCAATTCATAAGAAAGCAATGTATGTGTGTGTGTGTGTGTGTGTGTCTGAGTGTGTGTACATTTCTAAAAACAATAGTTAATTTTAAAATCCAGTAGGAAACAACTGACACAGTGATTGGTAGTTGTTGATGAAACAACGTCGTCCACCTGTATTACATTCAGTTTTGGGAATACTAGTTGTAAATAACAAGCATTCAACATAGATTTATAGATTTTTATGGCATTTTAGTAAAAAAGGCTGATTTTCGGTGGAGCTCCATGATGGTTCCAGCTGTGGTTGCTAAGGGATTTGTGCCACCCGTGAAAAACCCTCATATGGAGAGGCAGAGATGTGATGAAAGAAAAGAACAGAAAACAGGATAAAGGTGGGGATCAGGGGAGCTAAAAACAGCTACAGCGAGACCAATCAAACCTGCAGACACTGAACAGCCAAGAGGACGACTAATGACTGACAGCAAAATGTGCCTTTATTAAAAAAAAAAAAAAAGGTAAGAAAGAGCTCTTTATGAATAGAAATGACAGAGTGGATGTACACCCATTACACTGGAGTCTGTCCATCATTAAGCTTA
>CAAE01014723.1:296458-322145 GCA_000180735.1 Tetraodon nigroviridis
TCACAACACCCCAGGAACAAGTCAAAGCAGCAGGCAGTGGCGGATGACATGCGTCGCTACACACAACCACAGTGGTGTCAGAAGATACTTGAACTGTTGGAATTTACATAACAATTCACATGGTTGCTTTTCACTAGAGAACTGCTTTCACAATCTAATCAAGCTGAGGCGTACTTTAAGAAACCTGTTGCCTATATGACACCCACACACACATACACACACCCACCCACACACACACATGCACGTACAGACTAATGCTGTTGCTGTCACGGTGGCAGGTTAGCCATGCCTAATCCAGGTCATTAGGAATAACAGCAGAGAGACGTGTGCGAGTGGGTTTTATGCACATTATCTTCAGAAGGAGAACACGAAACAGCACAATCACAAAGCCTCAGTGAAGAGCTAAGACCACCGCAGCCCCCCTTCCTCATCCAGTTATTTCCAGATCCCATCTTTCTGTCTTTTGACTGTGGTCAGAAACAACAACAGTTTAACAATTATCCGTTTCCACAAAGGTGCAGCAGGGAGCCCAGAGCAGAGGTACAAAGGTGTAGGTGGGCGAAGCAGCTCAGGACACACTTCTGGGATATAAACAAAACGACTCACCGCAGAAACTCCAGCAGAGCTAATAACCAAAAGTGCTGCGCAAGAATTTCTGTGTAGGTTTTCATTCATCCAGGTGATTGTTATCCTGGGCTCGATCCCTACGAGCAACTGGAATCGGTTGGGTTCTTAAAGAAGCTTTGCTCTGACACAGCTGGAGCCTTCAACTATAGCCTGTTGTGGATCATTAGCTTACTACTGAACCCATCGCCATTCATTTTCAAAGTTTTGAAGAATTTAAATAGCTCCAGCTATTAGAGAGAAGGAAAATAACCTTTCCTTTGTTCCCATGGCAACTCCCTCTCATCTACTTTCCACGGCACCTGCCTGCTGCCCGGGAGACACATGAAGACGTGACACTGACGGATGAGGTGGGACACAGAGAGAGAAACAGGAAACACGGAGTTGACGCCGATCTGCCTTAGAAAAACCTACAGGGGAGACGAAAACATGAGCACTTGGGCATTCGAGATTTCGCTGTGCTGCTGCCTGTTTGTCAAGCCTCAGATTTTTCTTCCACACTGAGCAGAAAGCTGCTTTCATAAACACAAAACACACTCAAAACAAGTCACAATATTCACAGTCACAATACAGATTCGATGGAGCTGCAGTAGCCACAAATGTATCAGCATAGATCAGTCAACCCTGATGAACCAGATGGAACCATCTGGGTTCAGAACCAATCATTTATACAAACAATGCACACATTCTGCAAATAAAAGGAGACTAGTGACACCAAAGGGGGGGTCAGGTATGGCAGCATCTGTTTAGTCAGGCTTAGCGTGATTTCTGGTTTTTGCGCGTTTCACCAAAAAGGGTCAAAGCTCCTGTTTGCATATTGATCCCACCCAACCTCACCTCATTGGGTGGCTGAACTGATCAGCTCATAAGAAACCAAACTGTATCTACAGTAGGCGGTGCTGCTATTTTTCTTTGTGCTCTTTCCATGTTTTGTAGAACAATGACATGATTATGATTTAAGGGCGAATTCTGCTGCTTGTGTAACAAAGAGGAAGGGAAGGCTTGATGGATTACTCTGTTTTAGACAAATTTGAGTTAGTGAGTTTTTTTGACTTTTTAGACATAATTGATTTTCCTTTTTCTTTGCACTGCTAGGCAACGCCGGGCTGTGGCGCTGTAGTCACGACACAGACTAGAGAATAGAAAAGTGCCGCTAATGATGGCTACAGCTGAACATACACTTCCATGAAAAGCGCTGAGCGTGCACTCACCTTGGGTGTCGGGCAGGAGGCCGTGGAGAGGCGGGACGTGGCCTGGGCACGGGGTGACTCTGACGGCGTGGTACTAAGAGAGGCTGTATCCCTGGGTAACACCTGCACGCCCCGGGAGATAATGGAGTCTGGGATCTGCACGAGCACAGACACGGTGCACCGTGAGCTCAGGGGTTGTGCGTTTGTCTGTTCTCAGATGGAAGAAGACAGGAATCACCACAGAACGATGAAGATGACGTCAAAGAGATGAGAGGTTACCTTGACGACAGAGCAATGAGGCTGCACCCAGGGCAGAAAAGGATGATGGGTATGGAGACATAGTGGATGCTGATGACTGCACACAAAGATGCATGTTCAGAGATGGTGACACATGATGGACAGTTGTGGTATCAGCAACGGTGCACTTTTGCTTTAGCTCAACAGCCTTTATCCATCATCGGCTAGACCGGAGTCTGACATTACCGCTGTTGTTAACACACATGTGTATGTGTGGATGACACGTCTACCACAGCCTCTGCGTGCCGGTACCTTAGCGGCGATTGATGCGGCTGTTATATGGGAGGAGGAGCTGTTCTCGGTGGACGCCACGCCACTGTCCTTCTTCTCCTCATCCTCCTCCTCACACTGCACCCCCTTGTCCTCTGTCTGCCGTCGCGGCGAGCTGTTGGGGGGCGGCGAGAGAGGCGGCGGCGGCGACGGCAGATCTTCCAGCTCATCCGCAGCCTCCTTCACCTTCACCACCGCGTCCCGCAGGAGGTCGATGGCGTGCGGCAGCGCCGGCAGAATAAACTGGAAGCACTCCTGAGAGGCGGAAGGAGACGGAGAACATCAGTGGTGGCAGGATGCTGCAGCTTTCAACACAGAGACACCCGAAGAGAGTCTTTTCATACATACCCAGCCATCAAGGTGTCTCAAGACATCCTAAGATGTCTTAATAACTGAAATCAAGACATCTTAGGACATTTTTGTAAATTAAGATGTCTTAGGACATCCTAAGACAAACATTTGAAGACGGCAAAGCAGAACACGGAATAACACTCAAATTCTGAAATTCTGTGTCTTGAAGACACTAAATGTCTTAAGATGCCTTAAGACACTCAGTGTCTTCAAGATATGTCTTGAAGATGTCTCAAGACGTGTCTATAGACCCAAGACACGTGTCTATAGACACGTCTTGCGACGTCGTCATAGTTCCAAGACATCTCAAGACGTGTCTATACAATGAAGACGTCTCAAGACATGTCTATAGACGTGTCTATAGACACGTCTATAGACACGTCTTGGCTGGTCAAGACGTCACAAGACATCTCAAAATATGTGTCTTAAGACAATCTTAAGATGTCTTAGGACACATTGATGGCTGGGTATGTAGTTTTGTAGTTGTTAGATACAACTAAGGTGACTAATATGTGTAATTAATATAAATACAAAAAGAGAAGCACCCAGAGAGCTGAGACCCCCTTCAGGTTATTTTGCTGACAAACAGACAAACAAACAGTGGCTGTCACACAACCTTCTCCCATAACAAATACAAAAACAGACCAACACATAACCTCCTTGGTCGAGTAGGTATTGACAAAGCATTTTATTAAAAAAAAGCCTTGGAGGTTGCTGTGATACACCCGACAACACGCTGGACCTGTACTAAGATGACCTCCTGCCTCTCAGAGGCTCACAGCGCCCCCCTCTGGACACTTCCACACTCTGGCCTGGCCTTCACGCCGGCTCGGTTTCCTTCTGTGTGTCACTGTGCCTGTGGGCTCCTCAGCTATGCTAAATGCTCCTCTCTCCTCACTCCCAAGACAAGAGCTAATCTGTGAAATTATTTATTGTGCTGTGTATTTTAGGGCAGTGGGAAGATCCATTATTAATCACCACCACACTTATCCTAACCGACTGGGAGCAGGCTTTTGGAGTAACCACATCCACCGCTCTAGATTTAACGTGCTAATTCCAACTTGACTGAATTTAAATCCCGTAGATGCAGCGCTGGATGCACGTCTCCTGCACTTTGCATGAAAAATAGAAAAACATTAGTGGGACTCTCAACGGTGGGCCGGCACACAGGACATTGGCTCCGGCCCGCCACTGAACGCTTGGTGCACATCTGAGCATGACCAGCAGATGTGGAGGTAGCGTGCCTGAATTGGCGAGAGACTGGGAATAAAGGAGGAGAAGAGCCTGGAGTGGTTACACAGGGCCATGTGGGTATTTCCCTGTTGGGTCCAAAAGGAGAGCCACTGTCAAGAACACTCGAAAGAAGAATCCCTGGGTGGATGAGAAATAAGCATCCAGAGGAGAAAAGAGGATGAGCTGACGGCACTGTGGAGAAGAGATGAGAATGAGGGGGTGAGGGAAAAAAGAGGAGAGGGGGGCACTTAAGGCAAGTGAGTTAGGGAAAGTAAGCTTTTTAGGTTTTTAGAATGTTAGATCAGCTGTTCTCCCAATGTCCTATTTAGTTCTTAGTCTTTGTTATCCTTAATATTTAAATTGCGTTTGCATGTCAGGAGGAACTGAACCAGCACGGCTGATGCTGTTATTTGACCTTGAAATGCGGAGTCTCTGTCTCCCTCCACTGGTTGGACAGATATAACCTCGGTCGGTGTGTGTGTGTGTGTGTGTGTGTGTGTGTTACATTTAGTCAAGTAAGGAAATCAGTGAAAAGTTAAAGTTACAAATCGGCCTCAGCTGGGCTGGGTTAGCACCCGCCTGAATACAAAATATGAAGTAAAAAAAGAAAAAAGGATGACACTGTAGTGTAAAAACAAAGCAGAACGAATCCGTTGGGCATCCTTGTTACAGATATGACAGCCATGGTAACAGTAACTGGGATGGGCTGTTTGTGTCATTATCTTTCACTGGGAGCTGATGGGGAGACACCGATACGGCAGCAGACGTGGGAGAGGGGGAGTCATTGATTAAAGGGAATACTAAAATCAATCGCCAGAAGCCGGCGTGTAACGAGACAGAGACAGATGCCCAGGTCAGCAGAGCGGAGAGGGAGATGGATGGAGGGATGGTGGGAGAAAACGCACACGCACGCACATTCAAATGAATGCACCTATATATACGCGGCCAGGTTTATTATGGATGTGGTGGCAGGAAAACAGTCACGTTATATTTTTTAGGCTCTGTCAGTCATTTCCTGAACCGGGTATGTTTTTCAGATTAAATAAATGAATGCGTTTTTTTTTTTAAAGACTCAAACAACCCAACACTGATGTTTTGGATTTTTTTTTTAATCTCTAAATGCAAACGCTTTTCTTTGGTGAGGTCAGAGGCTCTAAAGTGACGTTTCCTACCTGGGAACCTTTCTTACTTCCAGGTAAGTTGATGATGAGTGTTTTCCCTCGGATCCCGCAGACAGGTCTGAGCAGGAAGGAGAGACAGAAGACGAAAGAAGCGGCGTTTGAGCAACAGAAAGAAGCTCTCACTCTAAGTACCGCAACGGCTCAGCCGTAGCGTGTTGTGGCTGAGCTAATGACTTTGTGGACTCTGGACAACAACGGAAAGCCAGCTGTGTATTCAAAAACGTTTCCACGCCATTATGTCGCGTGTGTGTGTCCCACCTGGAGAGCATGCCGAGCGGCGTGACGTTGAGGGATCCCATCAGCATGGCGAGAGACATCCCTGGAGCCTCGCGCTCGATCACCTCCTTAGTAGCCTAAGGAGACGCGCGATGAAGAGGAGGGCCATTAGTCGGATCACAGCCTAATGAAGCGTGCATCTATCTTAAGTATTTAGAAAATGATTTATTCTAATCCTGTACAGTGTACTCCCATGGATTAGTTTCAGGCATTTAACTGAAAATAGAGAGTTTAAGAAGGCAGGTGTTGACTCTTCCTGGATGCTGCTGTGAAACCAGCTCAAGATAAGTGAGACTGACAAACGTTACTGGAGAAAAGTCTGATGTTCAGGCCGACAAAAACTGCAAATCATGTTTCCAAAAGCACCAAACGGCAGTAAAATGAAGCCATTTCTCCCTATTAACGTGACCACGTGTGGCTTTATTTTAAAACCTTACTAATTGGTCTAAACGACAGCACAAAAGCCATCGATTGTGTGCATATTAAGATGGCTTTTCATGCAAGCCAGAAGACTGATCTGTCTGCAGCCTTTATGGGTTCAGACTTTATTTTCATTGTCTTTTAATGTCACCAATCAAAGGGAGGTAAGGAGGAGGGAACCGGTGTGGGGGGGAGACAGAGGGAGGCTGGAGAATGTTGGTGGCAAAGCAGCGTTAGGTGACAGATGAAATATTACTGAATCCACGGTGCCAGCCATGCCGCCAGTGTTGAACTCATTTCTCTCCAGTGGCACACGTGACTAAAACGTATTCAGGATGTTGAATTTAGGACCCTGAACCTCTTTAGGGTCATTGTGCTCCAGACCCAGTCCTACAGGGCTACAGCCCAGTTGGGATTTCTGTCCTGTCCTTGCTTTGACCTGGGATCCCACTTCCCTGTTCGGGTTCAGTCACCTTGAAACAACCGTAAAAACAATCAATCACCTCTAAGTGTGGTGTTTCAGATGGCAGCGAATACACAACCCCAGTCTTGTCCAGCCTTAGTCCCTCAGCCGGACAGAGAGAGCTTTGTTTCTGGCATGTAGGGTTGAATCCGATAGAGGGTAATATCAGTGACTACAGCGTCTGCACGTCTTCCCTTTCTTCCCTTTTCCAGGAAGGACCATGATGGATGAGCCCCAATGGTAGTGCAGAAAAGCACAGCTCAATCCTCTGCTCAATTGCTGTGTGTATCTCTGTGTGAGATGCGGGAGATATGTGTGTATGTGTGTGTGTGTATGTGTATGGGGAGGGGGTGGGGGGTGGGCCTGTGTGTGTGGGGGGGGGGGGGGTGAAAGTATGTAATTGCCATTTTAAACCCCAAAACAGCTGTAAAACTAGTGAGAGAGGGGTGTGTTAATCAGAGCTGCAGCACACACAATCAGCAAAAACATGCCAGAGGGTCTCCGAACACAGCCGCAACAGGATTTGCCCTTTAACGGCCTATCATGCTGCGAAAATGAAATCGTTAAAAAGCAAACAGAGATAAGACAGGGAAAACAAAACTAATAAAAGGTTGCTTAAACTCACCTCTGGTGTGACATCTCTGGGGGCAAACCCGGTGCCTCCGGTAGTTAAGATTAGATTCAGTTCTTTGTCGTCGCACCAGTCCACCAGAGTCTCCTGTCGGTGCACACGTGCACGGACAAGCAATTAGCTTGTGAGATTATCAGTGCAGATGCTGCAGATCTGCAGGTGCAACGCGCGATGAACGTCGCCTACCTTGATTTCATCCACCTCATCAGGAACGATCTTGTAGGCTGAGATCATGCCCCCCAACCTGAGGAAGCAGGAGATGCTTATGGTTAGACAGTCCTGAAGGAGCCACTACAAATAGCATTTTGCATTTTTTAATGCATGAAGCTGATCAGCAGAGGAATGAGAAAAAAGGGGGAAAGAAAATTGATGTCTTTGTTATAAAGAAATATCCTCATTAATCAACGATACAGGTGCTGTTTAGTTTCTAAAATGTCACATTAATGCACATAAAAACACGTAAAAGGCTCTAACGTGGAGTAAAGATGGAGGATTTAGCACAGGTGGAGAAAGCAAGGAGCTGCTGACTTACAGTGACCTGCTGTGGTCAGATCTGGTACCACACACTCAAAGCAACGACCCCCAGGCTCAAGGTGAAAGCTGCACACACACTCCTTATGTAATCCCCTTTTTAAGAAGCTCTATATTTGGGAGACTAATGCATCATGTTTCCCTCCCGTGTCAGCCCCTTCAAGACCACAATAGCATCCATCAGACAAACACCCATGAACTCTGGGAAAAGCAAAGCATCCGACAGTCGTTCTTTCAGAAGCTGAAATCTAATTCCCACACACACACACACACACACACACACAGAGCGACACACGACCCCCCTTTTTTACAGACCCTCCCCTTTTTTTTAGCAACACAATGACTTTAAAACTGATCAACGGAGCTGAAACAGTCATCAGACTCAGGGGGAGTCTGCAATGCAATGAAGTCTCTCTTTCACTCTTTCTATCTCTCTTTACACACACACACACACACACACACACACACACACACACACACACACACACACGTTCCCCTCTGACCTTCTTGTGGAAGCACAAGCATTTTATTTCTCCTGTACACGTGAGTGTGTGTGCGTCTGTGTGTTTGCCCGTGTGTGTTACCTGTGGAGAGTAAAGGAGCTGTCAGGACAAATCCCCTCTCTCCCTCTCCTGAGGTTTCTATTACTCTATTTCAGCCCGACTAAAAACATGCTTGACACATGAACTAGGGTCCCTTCCCACAATTTCCGAGGCAACCCGTCACACCCGAAGCCTCTAGCTGCTGTGTTGTTCATTGCGAGGGTGAGAGAGTGTGTTATTATCCTAAGTGTGTGTGTGTTTTGTTTTTTTTTCCTGGTTGCTACCTTCCTCCCGTCACTGCAAACCCAGATGAAGGAAAGCTCGGTTTGACGCGCACACAGGTGTAACACTGTGACTGAATGACGTCCTTGTGGGTATTTGTGTGTTTAGAGAGTAAGGGGCCTGGAACATCTTCATCTCCGACGCCCATCTGTGTTTCCGTTATGACATTTACAGCTTTGCAGGCTGTAGTTCTTCCTGCCCGGAATAAAAGCTTTCCGCTCGAAGTGAGAACAAAAAAATCCTGATGTGGACGCAGAAAAAAAAAGGGGTAGAGGGAGGCTGGCAGGGGATCTTTAGCCTGAAAGCCTGGATGCCTCAGCCAATATCTTTCTATGAATAAGAAGACAAGTGCAGGGAGCGGGCTAAAAGAAGGATGGAACAAGAGCGAGGGGCAGGGTGTGAAAAAAGCAAGGAGTAAAAAGAGAGTGATGGAGTATCAGGGGCACACTTCTCGAGAAAGAGGAAAAACGTGTATGCGGACCCGAGCGAGAGAGGCCAGCCGCAAATCTGTGGGACACTTCTGGGATCAGACCCATCTGCCGGGGTGATTTCATCATTAATACATGCGCTTTGGACGCAGCACTCAGTGTCCCCCTTTGTGTCTTTCCATTTGTCTGACTCCTCCCTGGTCTCTCCCTCCATCCAGAGCTTCGGCAGCAGCGCGGCGTCGACTCGATGGCAACGGAGTCTAAATGGAGGGAAGCTCTCAAAGGGGTCACCTGTCAACATGCTAGCAGAGAGGGGAAGATGGAGAGGAGGAGGAGGAGGAGGAGGAGGAGGAGGAGGAGAAGCAGGAAGAGTGGACTAGCCCGCCTCTTCAAACCCCCACAGTGATGAAAGCTCTGAGTGCCCAGTAGGGGGTCAATTCATGGCTACACACACACACACACACGACTACACACACACACACACACACACACACACACACACACACACACACACACACAGACCATTGGCTATAGAACCTGACAACACAAGATAGCCACAATATGATTGGATTAAAAACTCCACCATAACACACAACAATGGAAGCAGCAAAAAAAGTGACTAAAATATGTTGCAAACAGAACAGATTATGAAGAACAATTTTATTTACGTATTCCCCCCCCCCCCCCAAAAAACCCCTTTTCTGAGTATGTTTAGGCTAGCAGAGAAGGCCTTACAGGCCCCGGCGGCCCGTCACTGCTGATTTGCTATGCTAAATTGACTCAATCTGAAGAAAGACTGGTTACTATGGTGCTGATTACCACTGCCTTTCATCATAGAAGTACTCTGTTGTCCTTAGATACCGAAAGGCTCAGAATGTTTGTCTTTGTGTCATGAATGCGGGCTTCTCATTCATTCTGCCCCTCCTTCTAAAAGCATGTTCGTTCTGGGTTATATCACTCGAAGGCGCAGAGCTTGTATTTGTGCATTTGTGTCGAGGTCATGAAAATTTACAATACACTTTTATTTTTATGAAGAATCATGGGAATAATTCATCACTCAGGTCCTTAACTCAGCTGTACATCACAACTCATCCTTATTTACCAAAAATCTTGTCTTGACTCACCAACTAAGAGACGTACATAACTATTAATTTACTTGTTGTTGCTTCAGTCATTTTTGATCACACGACAACGTACAAACATCTGGAAAAAGTAAGAGCAACATCTGTTTAATATCGTCTAAAGCGGAGCTCAATAGAAGAGTAATTAGGAACAGTCTGGTTTGAAGCACAAGTAATTATATCAGCAGGAATTTAAAAACAGCAATTAAAGTACAAATATTACTAAAAGCTTCTGAAGTGGGTGGGGGGCGGGTGAAGGGGGGGGTTGTGATTGCTTTTCATGTTTGCTATAGGTTCTATGGCATTATTTGCCATTTTGGCCGGTCCTCACCACTTCAAAGGCCTGTTTGAGGGTTAAGACTCGAGTTTAAGGTTCAGGTTAGGACTGGATTGTGGTTGGGGTTAGAGTCAGAGCCTAGGTAACCGTAGGTATTGTCTACGAAAGGCCTCACAAGGACAAAACTACAAGGATGTGTGTGTGGGAAAGAAGCGGTGTGCCTGGGATTTCACGTGTCCAGCCGTGGCCTCATACCTCCTCCCCTCCCCCATCCTTCATGTCGCAGCAGCGGTGGCACATTCAGGGCACAGCATTCCAGTCGGTCCGCACGATGGAGAAGTGGCACGAAACACGGCGGCGGTGGGAGACCGGACCCCCGAAGGGTGCCGCCCGATTGATTTTTTTACCCCTCCAGCTCACCGCAGCGCCACTGCTGCCTGAGGGCGTGACAGAGCCCTGGCCAATAAGTCCAGATTAAAAAAAATGGATCCCCCAAGACTAAATAAGACCAAAGGTGCAACTGATTTGAGTTCCAGATGTTTTGGCAGCTCCAGATTTTCTCATTCTAAAAGTATCATCTCTTCTTCAGTCGCCAGAGACTCCTTGATCCTCCCACTCACGTCTTAGTCTGAGCAGTAAAACCACAGCGCAACATTAAAAACTCAAGAGCAGCGCTTCACCTCCATTTATTAAAAACATCCACTTTTTTTTGCGAATCTGTGTTTCTGGCTATTGTCAAACGCTGCATCAGCATGCATGCAAAACTATTTTTTTAATAAGCCGAGGTCTAAAAGACTCGTGAAACCAGTGAACGTGGCGCGTGTGTGTTTGGGAGACACACACTCGGCATGGAGTTTGAACCCGGCATCTTCCTGCTGTAGAGCAGCAGCCTGACTCAGCCAGATCTCACCCCTGACGCCACATACAAGCTGTTTGGATAAATGCCACGTGCCACTCCGGACATGTGGAAAATAGATGCATGCACGTGGAACAGTTGGAGCTACGCTCAGGCGCAAAAGAAAGCAGAAAAAAGAAAGAAACCAGAAGAAAAAAAAGAAAACCGACCTGACGAGATGCTACAGAGGTCGCCGTGGCGCCAGTATTGTGAGGGCTGGTCTGATTCTGGCTTGGCAGCTTTGGGCTTTAATTCCTGCCCCACCATGACACCTGACGGTGCTGCGCCTCATCAGTTGCGGTGACAGCTGCCAAGCCAGCATCTTTCAAACAGAAGAGTGTATCTGGAGTAGGCTAAAGCCATTAAAAGGGCTGACGGCTCAAAGCTCGAGTGAGGAAAACAGGGCTGGGCCTTCATCATCACCTTGTTTTATTCCCTCTCTTCTTGCTACAGCTCTGGATATTTCCCAGTGCAGAGCTGCCAAAAACTGCCCGTGTTTACAGAGCGCGTCAGAGCGCACATATGTAATCACAGAATGGAGGCTAATGTCTACAAACCCTGATCAGTAGCATCAAATTCAAACTGAAAGTCATTTAAAATCTGAGCTATCCTAAAACCTAGCCTTCTTAAAATGGGAACGAGACCTAAAACACAATCAACAGACCGCACAATCCTTTAAAAGAACATATTTTTGACCCAGGAGGCATAAATGAGGGGTTTTATTAGTTTGATGGGGCCCAGACGAACCCCTGACCTGAACTGCATCTTAAGCATCTCAAGCCCTCCTCAGGAAGGACTGCAGCTCCCGGCGCAGTCGTGTCGTCAGACATCTGTGTTCTTGTGGCCGACTGGAAGGAAAACCCTTCAGCCCAGCCCAGCAAATGCTGAAGGAAAAGAAAAAAAAAAAAACAGGCTTCCCAGGGGAGCTGAGAACAAAACATTCTTTTCATTTCAGAGGTTGATGCCGGCTCCCTCATATCAGATTTTAATTTTTAATTCCTAATCTTGAGAGTGCCACAGTTCTTTAATGGTTCTTTAAAGTTGAAAATAGTGTGTTTTATGTTCTCAGTTGTGTCAGTGTGGAAATGCAGACGAGCTAAAACACATAAACACGTGCACAGTTCACATGGTGTTTATTGCGATGTGTGTTTTCATTCGACGTTTCTGATTTTACGTCTGGCAAAAAAGGTGGGTACTCACAGGGAGGGGTCGTGGACGAGGTCTTTGAGGTTGATGCCGCTGCGGTCCTCTGCGAGGTTTCGGAAACAGCTGTCACTCACTGGAACCACAAAGGAAAGTCATATTAACACACTAATGCTTCCACTAATGCTCACTGTCAAATTCAGCTCTCCGAAACGGGAGCTGCTTCATCTCTGGATGGGAGCTCATCCCATCTACAGATGAGCAGGAAGCGGAATAAAGACACTGGGCTGACTGGGATCAACGGCGTCTGCTGATGTCAGTGTGTGATTCTGATGTGTGATGATTAGGGGCGCCGCTTCCGCCAGAGCAACAGTGCAGCTCCCAGGTCAGGTGGGTGCACCTTGACATTAGCGCTGCAGCTAACTGGAGCATCCTTCCTTCCGCCTGCTCGCCAAGGCAGTTCAGTTTGACCAACTTCTCCCCAAGACACCACGGTGGTCCCCAGGCTGCAGGGAAGGTGTGAGCCACATCACAAGCAATCACCCAAAAAAGAGAGAGACGGGGGGAAAGACATAGAAGAGGAAAATTGAAAGAAAACCGATGTGGTAGAGACAGACGGATGAAGGGGCAACGTGTTCTTAGATCAGACAGGACTGCGTGCAAATGGACATGCTCGTGTCTTAAAATAGATGCAAACCACAGTGGATATGTATTGCAATGGTGCAGGCGATGTAGTGAATTTCAGTCTAAGACAGTCTATAGACGAGACTGAAAATGTCAAAAGAGTGATTCATGAAAGAGAAGGGAGGGCCTAGTGACAGGGGGCAGAGAGTAAAAGAAATGAGATGGCAAAGAGGGGCAGAAGGAAGAGAATGCAGTTGAATGTAGAGGAGAAGAGAAAATAGGGCAAAGGACGGATGGATGATCTGTAGATTTATCTGTATTTCTATTTCTTTATCTGTAGATAAAGAAATAGAAAAAGAAGAAAATGGAGGGGGAAACGCTGGAGAGACAGCGTAAACAGAAGGTGCAGGGCATTTGCTCTTGGCTTCGGCAAATACACGGGAGAGTGCTGACATTTGCACACCAAGCTAGCTCAGAAAAAGGGGAGAAAGAGAGAGGGAGGGAGAAATAGAAGAGACAGACTGCGAGAGGGAGGAGAGAAACAGGGAGCAGCTACATGGAATTCACTCTGCACTGGCTTCAGAGGGGCACTGCTGCAGAAGAGCATCTGTGTGAAAAGGGAACTTCCTTTAAGACTGCGGCATTTCTTAAACACACACACACACACACACACACGCTGAACCCTCCTCAGTCTTCCTCTCCCAGTTACCCCCTTGATCTAAAAATAGCCACTGCACTCTCTAGTAGAAGAGGCTTTACCGTGGTGAACCAATCAACATGCTCTGTCAAAGGCGTCGGTGCCCATCACCCTCTTGTGTCTGAGCGCCTACGTGTGCACCGAGGGGAACCTCTCATGCTAGGTAACAACACTGGCCCTTCCTGTCACATCTGTCGGTAGAAATGGAGAAAAAGCATCCGATTTGACTAAACAGCAGCACGGAGGAAGAATCGGGAAGGAATGAGGGGGGACAAAAAGGGAAGACGGAGAGGCAGGCTTCAAAGGAATATTAATGCGATCCTGCGCAAGAGCTCAGACAAGGGGGAGAGAAGAGAAGGAGACGAGTAACGGAGAAGGTGTGTGCACTAAAAACTGTATATAATATTCTACAACATCATATGACAGATCAGGGACGATACCCAATCATAGTGGTCAGCAAAAAGAAAGATGACCCTGTAACCTGACAGCATCGGGTTTCTGTGGTACACCCAGGCTAGTCTGCAGCCGCCTGATTGGTAAATTTTCAAAACAAACAATTAATTTTAGGAGGGAATATCAGCAATAAAGCGTAAAAAATTCCAAGTCATATAAGTAAACGTCACACAGCAAAAACTAGAGGGGAAATTTCAGGGTTAAACACTGAGGAGTTGATTTTCCACTCCCAAAGAGTAATTACAATACATCTGGAGTTAAATGGTGTCCAGTGTTGGAGTTATTTGACAGAGTTGATCGTATCAGTGGTCATTTGCCTCCAGCCAACTTTTGCAGAGGCATACTTAATCCCCGTCTCCAACTGTGAACTTTCCTACGGACAGACAGGAAAACTGGCGGCGTTTCCCACCAGCGATGTGATTGTCTACAGCAGGCGCAGTTAAGCGCCAATGTTTGGAAACAATGAGAAATCGATGCAGCGAGAAGCAAAAAGCAGAATGTACAGCGGTACAGCTACAGAGAATGCACTGCTCACAAAGTCAGGCCTGAAAAGCTATTAGACTCAGCAGCCTAAAAGCATAATTTACGATTAAACACTTGTCAAAGATACTTTCAGATTTGTGAACATTAAGGTCCATGTGCAGAGATCCAGAGATCTTGTTAGTTGTTCTGCTTTTCCAATGAGTTTGGATCACAACCAACATGCAATCAGAGTGCCGAGATAACAAATATTTTTTTGATTAAAAAGGAAAGTTCATATTACACATTTTACTATCTTTGATTATCTTTACTGTTCTTAGGAAACACTAAATTGTGTTCATAATGACTTTTTCCCCAATTGCGGCTCTTAAAAACTGGTGTTTTATGGTTTTGTGCCCATTTCTTGTTGTTAAATTGGATTTTTCATTAGTTTTCTCTCTTTTATGAAAATTTATATTGCATTTTTAGGTTTTGGGAATACATTTATTAAGATTTTAGCAATCAGTATGAGAAGATGATCAGCACCAACAGATATTAAAAGCAGCTAAAGTTTGTAAAATCTGGAAATTGTTCCAAAAGAACTATCTCCATGACATTAGAATTTGTTAATCAGTCACAACTAAAGACAAATAAAAACTGGTAAAATCCATGGCTGCAGCGTAGGAGCTGTCAGTTGATCCCATGCTAATCTAAGCCTGTTAACCACTATGGCACAGGGCTTTCCTAAAGCGTTGATATTGAATATTCCACTCAGCAGTCGGAACCTATTATCTCCCCTAGATCCAACACCAACCCACACACACATTCAAAAATGAGAAAGAAACCAGTGGAGACAGTCGTTTACCAGTCACGTGACCACTCCTCCACACTCGTCCAGGCCTCAGACACCCCGCCAAGGTTCAGCAGTCTGACATAAATCAGAAAGCAAGACAAGAGCGCCGGGAGTCGGCGCTGCCAAACAGACAAGAGCGCCGGGAGTGCGCGCTGCCAAACTCCGCTAACAGGCCAAATGTGAGGCGGTGCTTAAGTTTTATTAGAGCACTACGCTAGCATCTAATTACGCCTCAGTGTTTAAAATGCAGATCATTGTGACATAAGTGCTTCATTTTGCCCCAAACCACTGAGCAGCACTGGCATCTGCTTCTTCAGCTGAGCAGACACGTCTTCTGTCAAACCCCCCCAACCTTCCCCCCCAAAACAGAGTTTACTGTGGAGGTCAAACCCTGGACGCGGCTGACATCTGTGGGCGCGACGACACCTTGGAACGCCGTCATATGTGCCACCAGTGCCTCCCGGGTCTTATTTTGCTGACTTGTTCTGCCTCAAATGGCGACACTGGGCCCTAGGTATCGGATTAAAAGGGCTTAATGATGAATAGAAGCGTGAACCCACCTCCAGATTGTAGCGGGGTGGGGGAGACATCTGACTAGCGGGCTTTTAGAACTGCAATCCCTTTTAGCCAGGAGAGAAGCGGAGAGGAACGAAGCAGCGGTGCACAAATGCCATCAACGCCATCCCATGGTAGGCTAAATTTCCAAATTAATAAAGGCTTCACAGCGCTGAGGAAAATATAGTAACAGCAATAACAGCAGATAAGCGAATCTAATAGAAGCCTGCTGTATCATAGCAACCTTGTTAATTTTGAGAGGAGCAGTGGGGTAAGCACCAGAATCATAGCATCTATCATCAAAGATGCACCCAGCAAGCACACACACACACGCACACACACACACACACACACACACACACACACACACACAACAACAACAACTGTAATACAAACCCTCAAGGCCACCACACACATCACGCATGTGCACACGCTATCGTACCATTAGTGGCTGTATCACACTGCAATGCAGATGATTGTGTAGACATGTGCAGGGTGGCACACGCACGCACACAGATCCTCAGGCTTACTGTAAGCAGAATGGAGGGGGTGTGGAGCAGAACAAAGGGATCCTAATCTTTGGGCTGCATTTCAAAGCCTTTCCCCTCTACAACACTGTTTCCAGATAAGATTCGGGAAAGGCTATTTATATCTGCGGGGAAAGGAGCCAACAAGGGCCTGATTTCCACTTATATGAAGTCAGCTGCAAACCGGGGTGGGGTTTCAAGCCCCCCCCCACCCCGCCCCCGCCTAGCTGCCAAGACACTCACTGGGGATGAGTGTGAACTTAAAAACAAACCTGGAGAAAAGCTCTGTTCTTCACGTTTAGCTGCGTCCCTGCCCTGGATGCAGCTAAACGGGGCCACAGCTTCATTCCAGATCCAAAGAGAGGAGCTGGACCGGATTAAAAGATCTGCTCAGAATGAGAGGAGCAGGGGAGAGCTCCGAAGGCAAAGAGGAGGCGAACGGTGAGAGTTCGCTGGAGTTCTGCCCTTCCTGGATGCTTTACTGTTCATGCTTTCTGTCCGCAAAGCTCATAGTTCACTTCTCTGTATACTTGGGAGGTTTTTTTTTTTGTTTATTTATTTTATTTTTTTTACTGGCCAGTGGCGGAAAACACAGTCAAAGCAGAAATGGTCAGCCGAGCCGCATCTTTCAGCAGGAAACCAGAACTCTCTCAAACACTTCTGCCTACCTTGCAGTGTGAAGGTCTTCAAGCTAAATTCCCATTTTTAAACTTCTTTGCAGACTTTGCACTTTGCATAGCCGAATCCCCCACGAGGATTTTCTCTGTGTGCTGTTGTGTTTTTACAGTCACTCGGCCATCACGGCTGCCCACCTCTCACCCAACAGAGAAATATCTAAATAATCTAAAAAAAAAACGACCCGATTTTGCTGACCAGCCAGGTCTGACGCCGGTGAAACCTTCCTGGTGGACAGCGCTAATCGGAGCCTCTGAAGACTGCGGTGCCCTGACACCCTGCAGCTCGACACACACAAGGGCCTCTTGTATTGATGTTTTATTAACAGCCGGTCATAAATATTGAACAGACACTGACTAATGAGGCCAGAAAAGAGTTCCAGAGACAATTTGGAGGGACCTTGACGACGGTGACCTGCGTTCTCTTCCTCCACCACACACCCTACCACCTGTACACACCCCTCACACTAGCACCTTCATCCCCTGGCTCTCCTTCAGTGAAATCAATGGATCTGTGTGTGTGTGTGTGTGTGTGTGGTGGGGGGGGGGGCTCAAGGACCTGCCACACCCCTCTGCAAATATTAATGATAAATCACCACCTCAGAATACAATTAGGCTTGTTCCTAATAACAATAGGCTTGATTAATATCTTTGGTGCTATGTGGTATTATCATAGTGTGTGTTTGTGTGTGTTAGTGCTTCTACCTGTGGTGTGAAACGACACTGCTAATGACAGAGGGCCCACAGCCAGCTCTCCACCGCATTTCCACCAGCTGTTTACACACAAACACACACTAGACGTGTTTTTATGCCTGATCCTCTGCGCGCACGTTGGGATTTATGCTTTCGCTGAGTGAACCCTTTCAATAATTTTTGGGAGGGTCATATTAGACAGGAGGAGGAGGAGGAGGAAGGAATGGAGGACTCCCGTGAGTCTTATCACGTGTAGCTGCTCCATTAGCGAGCCAGGTACCGTCCTCGCGTTAGCAGCCAAAATGAGCTTGAGAACAGTTCTATTGATTTCACTAGAAATGTGCTTACACTGGCATCAGTGCTGCTGCACATTTCTGATACCTTCAGATACCCCACCGCCGCCACCAGCACAACCTCCCCTCGTCTCTACTCCTCCTCCTCCCAGCTCCTGTCTATCCTCCCAAGCTGCTGACGCAGGGAAACCCGGAGCTGTGCCGAAGCACGTCGCATTCCGGTTCGAAAAAAAAAAAAAGCTAAAAAAGAAAAAGAATGAACGAACAACGCTCGGCTTCTCGGCGGTCTGCTGCGTCGGTGAGGGTGGAGGGGTCAGGAAGCAGATGCTCCCTGAAATGGACAGTGACTAACATCAGCACTGGGGCTCTTTTCGGAGTTGTGGTAAAAGGTATGTGCTGAGGCCTAATCAGATCAGGTATTGATTTGCCTTCGCAGAAGGAGCTTAATGCTCTGCCCGCTGCTCTGTGATCTCTCAGTCAAAGGAAGGACAAAAGGACAGGACGGAGGCAGGGAGCCAGTCACAGCACCGGGTCACTGCTGGACCGGGCGCAGTTTTCTCAAAGGGAGGTAATACACACGAAGATGACCTGATCCTGGATCTCGGCTCTGTCAGGACCAGGAAAGATGCAACAGACAACCAGTTTGTGGAGAAAGCAAAGTATACTACTCGATGTGCAGTACCTTGGTGGAAGTTCTCATTTTAGCACCAGTATATGATGGGTTTTTTACCCTATGTACCTCAAGAGAACACATGAGAGGCACAATAAACGCCAGCACGCACAGAATGTGCAACAGAAATGATTTGTTTCAACCATCTAGAACGCACGTCTTACCTATGATCCAGAGGAACGTTAATCACATTAGTGCCTCCGCTGGCAGCAGGACACACGCAGATAATATTTAAAGGTGCATGCTCCCCCTGCACCAATGGCCTCGTTGGCTTTGAAGGATGGAGAAAGTGAGACAGAAGAGAAGCAAACAAAAATGGCAAAGTGCAGGAGCAACGGCTGTATTTGTATTTTAATTTTCCAGCCATCATAAATCAGAAAATGGCTTCAACTAAGCTTGATATAGAATTGATTTGTAAAATGGATGTTAGTAACTGTGAGCACGCCAGGGACTGATATCATTACGCTCAATCATGAATGCAATCGCCACACACCCTCCATAGCAACCGTAAAAAACCCATAGATAGCAACGGGAAGGTCGACTCCTGAAGCAACCGGAAAGACACATTTTAATCCCAGAAAATTCTGCGTCTCCTCTCTTATTCACATCAGATTTGGCAAAGCAAATTTAATTCCTCTTTAATTAGATGTCACACCTCTGTTTAGCCGGTGGAAAGGAGGGGGTCGACATGCCAGTGGACATACCCAAGCAGCAGGATGGAAAGAGAAAGCAAAGGTCACATAAGGTCAGAGGAAATAAGTCAGAAGAGTTGGATGCACAATTAATGCTTATAAAACTGGCTCAAATTTACCATAATGCAGAATTCTTCCTCACTGTTTTTTTTAAACTTTGCTAAAGCCAGCTGATTTACACACAAGCTTTCTGTCAGACTTGACAAAGCATTAACTAGGACAAAACGAGTCAGAATCCATCCTTGTGTCTGTCAAGCAACAGATTCATTCCTGGAAATGTGAAACAACATAGTAAGATAAATCTGCGGTGAGCCTCATATAAATGATGTGGGTCTGCACCTAAACAGGTGAGCAGCTCAGTGGACGTTACTGGACACTATTCTTACAAATCATGTGTCCAGGTGTTTGGACAATGGAATAAAGGATGCTGTAAACTGCCAGGCTAATATAGAAATGTAAGGATTAGTCTGGGGAAGGATTTGAGAGCAACAAGACAAAAAAAAAAGGCTGTTATTTGAGTTATTATTACAATTTTACAATTTCAAAATCTTAGTGTAGAAATACACGATCACTCCTGGAATTTCAGCAGGTACTGGCGTTAGCATTAGCTCACACTACCGTTGCAAGAAGGACGGCGCTTGGAAAATGAATGCAGCTCATGTACAAATATTTACACCTACCTCATGTCGCTTTCATTCAGACTTTGGAATGAAGACGCCTGAACAGACACAACAGAGGCTCACCCTGTCGAATATGTCTGCCGCACCATCTGTTATGTCTTGGAGATCGCCTTTGCTTCAAAACATCCGGCAACCATCCATTTCTATTTTCCTTCCGTGTATTTTGGCATGCAGTAGAAGGTTGCAGTACCCTTGGCTGGCGTATTAGTCACACCCCACTGCACAACAGGAGATAATATCATTGAATTCAAGGCTTGATTACATGATTGACCACAGGGGTGTGTGTGTGTGTTCAGTGTGATGTTGGTGTCTGGCAGTAACATGAATGTTAAAATGGCTTCATTAAAGCTGTCGTTGTCATTCAGACGTTTAAGGAGAGCAACGCTGCACCACTGAGTATTTCAGTCCTGTTAGCGGAGCCGCCGCTCTCCTGGAGGGTCCCCGCGACACCGAGGCCTCTCCGGCCTCTTATTAGACGAGGCCCCATAAAGGAGCAAGGCAGCACAAAAGCACACAAGGGCCTCTGATGTATCGTTGGCTTTCCCCCCCCTTTTTTTTCTCTCTCTCTCTCGTCTTTTTTTTGTCATATTGAATCTTTTGCTCTGACTGTCCCCGCAGCCTTAATTAACACCTCAGACCAGGACACGAGATGCAGTGGCAGCCGAACAAAAGAAGTGACTCATCAGCTTAAAAACCTGCTGTGTCTTTTATCAAGATCTCCCTCTCCATCGCTCACTGGCCTTTTTTTTTTTTAACTCAAGCTATTTGGAGGCTGCTTGAGTGATGAAATCACCAAATTTCCAAATTCTAATTTATTTATTTAACATGTTTTAAGGTTTGAAATGATTCTTAGCTCTTTACTTAAACCTGATATGTATTTTAAAACTGTGTCAGCTTCCTGTTATATTATCTTTAAATAAACAATAAAGGCATACAGACAGTTGAAAAAGATGAGAAACCTCATCCTGGCCTTAAAAGAGTTCTAAAGGGAAACAATTTGACTTCTTCATATTTAGCATTTCTTTCTGTTACACGTGCAGACAGAAAGCTATAAATTCCACAGCACACCTTCCGCTCATTGTTTTATTGGGGTTTTTTTTTGTGAGTTTGTCTTTGAGTTTAGCACCTGAGAAAGAAATGGCAGACAGTGACACCAGCAGCTCTCCCACATCCACACCTGCAGTCTGGGAATAGCTGTTCCGCCAGCGTGGATGAGCTCTCCTCCAGAGGATTGACAAGAGCGCACCAGAGTGGAGACTTGAACACTGTCTGCCACTTGTTTTAACTCCTATGCCAATTAAAGACTGTTTACTGTAATGGAGGACTATTTCCAGGGGCTACGAAGGCAAAGATGGGAGGATAGAAGGGGTGTGTATGTGTGAAGGGGAGAGGAGAGTCACCCCCCTCTTTGCTGCTGCTGAAAATAATTCCTTTGCAGCGAAGACTTAATTCTTATTCTGTGTTGGTTTGCCTCGTCCTTTATTGTCTATTCTGATCATGCGGTCTGCCTGACTTACTGCTGTAGACTGTCACCGCTCCGTGTGTGTGTGTGAGACAGAGAGAGAGAGAAAGAGTGAGAGGGAGAGGTGCAGAATGAGAAAGAACAAGGGGAGAGGGGTCATTCTGCATTTGAAATAGCACTACAGGAGCCCCCACCTGCGCAACCGATAAATCCTTAGCGACAAAGTGCAAACTGTTCCACAGCCGCTGTCTTGAATAACCTTGAGTCTGTTGTTCACTGAAAAGGACAATTTAAGGTTTTCGCTAATGAAGTTACATTTGGCTCTGTGCCTATTTTTCTGTTTACCTTCGCTGTGTCTCTCTCAAAGTAGCATGTTAGTCAACAGAGTTCCCCATCTTGGAAAGAGAAGAGCCACAGTAGCAGCTGACAGATGATTCAGACAAGCAGGCAGGAAAAATACCAAATGAAAAGGTGAGAATTCCCATCCGATGACATCTGGTGTGTTTAAAATACCACCAAAGGAGATGCCAGCAGACGCAAAGATGACGTAGATGTAGTATGAAATAAATGATGTAAATGTAGTCTTTGAGCCTTTCCAGCAAGAGTAGAAACAGAGAGATCAATAAAATATTAATAATATGCGGATTTGTTCCAGTTTTCCAGTTTAGAATAACCACTTTTCCACACTATAGAAAAGCCTGCAGGAAGCTGCTGCCGCATGAGCAGGTCATTGAAGCGCCACGGACAGCCTGACATGCATGGCAGCAACAGCCAGCGTTCCACTTGGTCACGCGCTCCTGAGGTCCTCTTGATGAGCATGTCGGTCTTCTTAATTAGCATGACATGCTAATCAAAAATAAACACGGAGAAAGCGGGAGGCCAAGACAAAGACCACTGAGTGAATTCAAATCGGACCAAAAGCTGTTAGGTGGAAATATGACTTTTTTAGTGGACTTCTGGATTATAAAAGCCATTTGAATGAATCATGGATGTGTGTGAAATTCAATAATTTCTGTAATAAATTATTAGCAGCAGATTGTTCTGAAATCCAGACATCAGCCACGCGATTTCGTGTCAGATAAAGGTGCCTTTGGCCCCGGTCAGGAGGTTTTGGCACGCGAGGCGGGCTCTTGCTGACTCTACTGCTGTTTCTTTTGGAGACTCTTCACACTCTGAGCGGTGAAGGTGAGCTCGGGACAAAGTCCAGGGATGAAATTATGTGGAAATAAATGAGTTAAAACAGCGATTGTCCCATCTGTGGCCAGACACGTGCACACACACAAGAACATATGTGTATATGTAAACATAGCAGACACATACACACCTGCAAATGCCTATTTAGTTTGACCCTGTGCTCTTTTATTCAATATTCAGTAAGTTTTAAATGATGCACACGTCATGTCCAAACTGCACATGCTGATCGATCAAATTAGGGCAACAGTAACGGGACATACATACATATGCGGTAATGAGTATTGCTTTACACCAGTGTTGATTATTTGCTGGATCAGGAAGAACATGGCAGTGGGAGGAGGGCTGATTGATCAGTCGTCTCAATCAATGGATCGTATTTGGTCATGGTTTTAAATGTGAAGCTTCCTGTCGGGAGTTTATGCTCCAGGTAAACAGCAGTTCAAGGCTGAAGTGACAAATTTCTATCTGATCAATGAAGATTGTGTAATTATGTAGCAGAGAGGGACCCAGATTTAAAACCAGCACAAGGGGGCAACACAGTCAGGCAAGGAATTACAAACTCTTTAAAAAAAAAAAAGACATTTCTTTAACGTAATTATCCAAATCCCTGAAACATGCAGCTCTTTACCGTCGGATTACAGTAGCTGGTCTCTGGGTTCTCTGAGGTCACCGGTGCTGATGATCCAGGTTTATGTCAGCCAGAGGGAGAAATGTTGGTTGATGAGCGAGGAAATGGATTCATTTTAAAATCCTGCTCCACGTATGCAAACTCATTAAAACCAAGAACACAGTGATCCGGCTTTTTCAGCCTTAGAACCCATAAAGAGAAATGGGATTTTACTGAGGAATATGAAAGGAAACATTGAGTTTAACTTAAAACGTGGCTCTAAAACAAAATCTACAAACAGCTGAAAATAAATGTAAAGATTTGCCGCCTATTAAATAAATGTGATCACTGCAGTTAAAGGTTAAATTAAATGGACTGTTCTTGTGTGATTAGATAAATATCCTGCAGATAGATGGACAGATAAGGTCACACATATTTAGCTGAAGTGAGTGAGTTAGCAGTGTTGCTGAGTGCCCTCAAACACACATACACGCGCACACACACACACACACACACACACACAGAGCTAGAGAATGGTCACTGACCACTCATGCTTTGAGGTAGGTAGACAACAAAAAACAAAAATTAAACAGGATACAGCACGAGGAGCTTTTACCTGCTCCTAACAGCGCTCACGTCTTCTGTGTGATGTCTCTGACAAGTGATGCGTGTTTACCCCAATTATCCTGTTTCAGGTTTCCTGCCTCTCTTTTTCTCACAAATAAACCCCTCCTCTTACTCAAACATGCCAAGAATTGCATATAACTCACACACACACACATACACACACACACACACACACACACACACACACACACACAGTGTGACCAAACAGAGATGTCCCCGTGGGCTCTGTCGCCTGTCTGTCAGGGATGCGGTGCTGAGTGATGGAGGAGACTGAGCCAAGGTTTCATCTCCTCTCTCCACTGACTGAATGCTGAAGCGGACTGCTGACCTTTGACCCAGGCAGGAAAGGAGATTGAACACATCTCCAGCCCCCATTAGAATTCTGCTCACGCAGGAAAGCAAACTAATGGCATGAGCCCTGAAGATGTAAGCTTCTAAGGCGTGGCCACTACAGTCCCTGGCCCTAAAGAGCAAGCTGAGCGTGTCCATACAGCTGGCGTTTGGGGCTATCAAAACACAGAATTCAAATAAATAAATAAATAAATAAAACCAGATACTGATATTTATAGCCATTAGTAATGCTGCTACAATTAGATTCTTAAAAAGACTGAGGGTCAGCTGAAACAACAATGTTATCTACTATCTACCAAAAGCCACGCGCATTTGCCGCTCTGCGTCCCTGACAGTGTAAGCCCCCCCAACGCCATAGAAACACGCACCAGCACTTCAAAAAGACAAATAAGGCTGTCATTTGTGTTTCCACGCGCCTCAACACTGCACAGCCAGACCAACCTGGCGACGTGTGGCACAGCTCGTGGAGGTGTGAGTGGCTGAAGACAAACGCGGTATGGAACCAGCACCTGGTGGACGCCACTTTAACTGCACATGTTACAACGTTGCCACACACTCTTCAGCCACTGGTCCACAGAAACACATCTGCTTTTGTTTTTAGCACCAGTGTGAGGAATGATGAATGAATGCTGCATGACTTTTGTCAGTGTTTACTGTAAAAAAAAGAAGGAAAGAGTTACTTTAGAAGGCTTCCTGCTACGCCCCCTACTGGCTTGGAATACATGCGTTAGAGTCCAAAGATCTGAACAGATTACACACATTTAGAGTCTGTGCATCGCACGCGTCACCAGAGAGGTTTTTCCAGAATTATTCAGTTTGCACACCAACACAACCGCGACTCATCCGTCATATTGTATCATTGTTGTCATGTAATGCAAATAAAATATCCCTCATCAGGCAAAGTGACAGGAGCTAGTTTTAATTATCTTTTAATCTTTGCTACCCCTCCCACTAGAAGAGGGGCTCTCACACTGGACCGCGCGTCAGCACCACTCCCTCCGCTGGACCGCGAGGAGACACCATGTTTGACGAAAGCGCCATCCAGCCCACCAATGATCTCTGACCCAACTGTGTTTTTAACACTCTGCATTTCACAGTTTCACGCAACCAGGTAAAGTTCTGCTCTGTTTCTACTCCTGATCAGGACTCCATCACTTCAGGAAAGCACTCATTTAGACAACAACCCCGGTGAGGTCAATACCGCACTGATTTGCGAGGGACGCTGGATTTCAGCACCATGGACAAGGCCCTGTCCCTCTTTCTAACTATGTGCGTTTCCCGCCTCCTCCCCCGCTTCCCGCTACGAGAAGAGGGGAGGAGGATGGAGAGAAGATGTGGGCTTTGTGGTGTTTTTGTGAGGGGTCCTGACAAGGCTTGCGTTGCACGTTCTCGGTGCTCGAGGCAAATGCACATGTGTGTAG